>JAQFVV010000796.1:167500-216383 GCA_028023455.1 Epiperipatus broadwayi | reverse complement strand
AACTAGATATTTTATCTATTAAGTATTTGAACTTTTCTACTTTACGCATTTAACATACTAAATTTATACCCATAATTGCTTATCATAAGTAAACACATTTATAAAAATATTTTCCATGTCCAAATATAAATTTAACCTAGAGATAATTAAAAGAAAACATGCCTTTATGATTACAAGGTCATTTAAACACTACTTGAATATACATCTTTTAACCTGTTGGTAAAAAAAAAATATACATAATTTTACAAATCAAAAAATAATACTTAACAAGTGTTTATTATCTTTCAGAAAAATGTTTTTCCGTTGGGCAATTTATTTAGATGAAGAACTGATCCTTTCGTAGTTCACGAAGCAAAAATTTAAAAATAAGAAACACATTTTATTATATCATTTCGATAAAGTTGCTTCCATTCATCGTGCATTTAATAATTAAGCAAAAGAAAACATAATAGCGTTGGATATTAATTCTTCTGGAGTTAACTTATATAATTTTGGGATCCAAGAAAGACAATACATAACTTAACATGACGAATATTGAGACGATTGACGATCACATGTAGAATTATTTTCTTTTTAATATTAGCGATACGTATCATTTTTATTTAGCTAGCTGGCTTAAGAATAAAACTAATGTGCGTCTTTTATAAAATATTATTATTATAAGACTTCAGCTGACTTACGATAGATAAAATTTTAAGGATTCTGAGTTAAGGTATAATAATAACATATTATATTATAAGGTTATAATTAAGTCACTTATATTAGTAATTTTATTCCTACTCTAGGAATTATAAGTCTTCTTTAATAATGAATTTCCGTAAATAATGCCACTTAAAAAATTTTCAATACTTGCCTTGAGAAAATTTATATTTTCCTTTTAAAAAAATATACGGGTGCATAAGTAAATACCCCCTTTCATTGAATAAATTATATTTTAATGTGGGGAGCTTACATTATTTTTAAATGCCAGACAATATCGGTTAAAAAGAGAGCGAAAATTTATAGTTAACTTTACTTAGCTTTTATAATATGTCTTTTAAATTATAAAATTTCCTTTTATACCAAGAAAAATTATCAAATAAAGGTAAAGTTAATAAATAGTTGTTTATTTTCTGGGAAATTATTATATATTCTTAATTTTCAACATAATGATATTTTCCGTGATTGCTGTAGTCAATACGGTCATTTTGAACTCTAGTACACGATAGTATAATCTTTTAGTATAAAAACTTTATAATAGGTCGATGGACATAGAAAAGCAGAATATCCTATCAATTGAGATTAGCCAAACATGATATTATCAAACATTTAATGGACTGATATTTATTTCTGCAATAAAAAATATAAAAAATTTTGTGACCGAATTTCAGTACTCACTCCTTCTTGAAGACTAAATAGCAGACTAAACTTTTCTCCAGTTTTTTAAAGGCAGTCTTGTTTTATTTTTGCGACCTCTTACAGAGAAAAATTCATTAAATTATACATAAACCAAAAGAAAGGGAAAAAAAAACTTATTACAGTTATATATTTCTGTATGATTTAAATAGATTACAAGGTAATTTGACAAATACTTGAAAAATAATAAATAACCTAATTAACAAGATTTATTTGTGTTGTATATTTCTGTATACACTATTATCTAAATAATAAAAAAAAAATTACCAGAAGCTATTGTATTATGATAAGATACTCATCTATCCCCCTCCTGTCCATCTAAATCAATTACTGTTTATAATTTGTGCTTTTATACTATATTAAATTGCTCTTATGGTTAATATTTTTAATTAATTATTTTTGCTCTTTTCAAAATGACATTAAATTACTAAATTTATTAGTTATTGGCTTAAAACATGTTAAAGTGAGTAATAGCCTATTTTATTAATCACTTAATATTATTACTATTTTAATTTTTTATTTTCTAGAAAAAGATAGCATTGTTTTCCTGTGGAACCGATGCTAAATAGACCAAGTGTCAATAACACTAGGTTACAATTCTCCCACCGTTAGGAAAAATAAAAAATAAAATAACACATATATTACTAATATTTCTTATTGTATTGTCAGATCTATATCATGCTTCTCTTTAGAAGTTAATACATTCAATCCTACAGATTTAATTTGGTTTAGGATACGGTAGTAAGCTTCGGGCATTGTAGGTACCTCGTGTTCCATCAGGGGTTGAGACTAAAAATGCATTCTCACCCACCTGTTTTACAATTTCATAGGGGCCTTTATAAAGAGACATAAATTTCCGAAACATATGCTTCTGGAGATTGCTCACATGGGGAGTTCTAATTAAGACTAAATCGTGGACTTTAAAAGGATGTGGACCGGTTTTGGAACAACGATTGCGTTTATCACCCATCTTTTTCAGGTTAATTCTAGCCATTGCTTGGTCATGTTCTATATCAATATTTTCCTCTATTATGGGTAATGGTGTTTTTATTAGTAAAGGTTCGGGTCTACCAAAGTGTAGTCTAATTGGAGACATCCTCGTAGATTGATTTATAGTTGTATTTATATAGTTAATAACCTGTGGTAATTTATTGACCCACTGTTTGTGATCCCGTTCTATGTAAACTCGGAATAACCTGCTTATTTCATGCATGATTCTCTCACTTGGATTGGATTGGGGATTTCTAATTGAGCACATGATATGTTGAATATTTTGCTTTTTACCCCACTTTTTCCATGTACCAGAGATGAATGCAGTAGCGTGATCGGTAAGTATCGAAGCAGGCTTTCCTACTAATGGAATTTGATATGTTTCTAAGCACTTCACCACATTTTTGGCATCTGTTTTTGGAACTGGGTAAGCAGGTACATACTTAGTGAAAACATCATACATTACAAGAATAAATTTTTGACGGTTGAAAGGTGGAAGTGGTCCATAAAAGTCCAGTGCCAATAATTCATTGGGCTTACTGGGCAGTATGGGTTGAAGTGTTCCCACATATGATTTATTTTGGAACTTGGTTTTTAAGCAAATTTCACATTCCCTAAGTCTATGGGCAATGGACTCAGACATTTTAGGAAAATAAAAATGTTTCTTTATAATAGGTTTAATTTTCTGAAATCCATAATGTCCATACTGGGAGTGCACATAATCTATTAGTTTATTTATTAAACATACAGGAATAATTACTCTCCAGGAAGTTTCATCCCCCCTTTTTAATTTCTTCATTAAAATCCTACCTTTAAAACGATATCCTTCTCTAATTCTATCTGCATATTTACTTTTATGATCTAGTTTAGCTGGATCTGATGAGAAATTAATTATTCTTTTTAGTCTATCATCCTGAGCTTGTAGTATATCCAAATTTGTATAATCCCTAACTATTTCTTCCTCTAACAAACTGGATATGTTACAAATGATTATATTTTCAGTATTGGGGTTTTGATACTTAACAGAAACAGGATTGCGACTAAGAATATCGGCAATGACATTATCCTGTCCTGAACAATAGATGATTTCATATTGATATTGTTGAAGATAGAGGCTCCATCTAATTAATCTATCATTATTGAGGTAACTTCTGCTGAGGAATTCCAAACTACGGTGATCAGTTAATACTATAATTTTTGATCCTATTAAAATTTGTCTAAGTTTTTGGAATCCCCACACAATAGCTAATGCCTCTTTCTCTGTAGTGGTATAATTAAGTTCAGCCCCCCTTAAATGTTGGCTTAAAAAATATAAAACTCTAGGTTCTTTATTTTCATTCATTTGGTATAAAATCACCCCTAAACCGAACCCACTACTGTTGGTTGCAAATAGAATTCTTTACTTAAATCTGGATAGGCTAAAATTACGGTCTTTAAAAAGTTATCTTTAATAGTTTCAAATTCCCTTGTATGTTCCTGGGTCCACCTCCACTTTTCATACTTTTTTAATAAAACAGATAAATGTATGGTATCACAGGAAAATTTTTTATAAAACCTGTGATAGTAGTTACACAGTCCCAAAAATGATCTTAAGTGCTTTTTGGTCTTAGGGATAGGAAATCTTTGAATGGCGGCAATTTTGTCTGGGTGAGGTTTGACCCCTTCTGCACTAACTAAATGACCAAGAAAAGAGATTTCTCATGCAATTAAAATACATTTTTCTAAGTTAATTTTTATGTTATTGTCTGAACATTCACCAAGAAACAGGCCAAGATGCTTTAAATGATCACTTAAATTTTCCGAAGCAATGACAATATCATCGATGTATATAACTAACAAGTTTTTCAGTTCTTTTGAAAAGACCATATTCAAGCATCTGATAAGGCCAGCCCCACTATTTATTAAACCAAAGGGCATCCTTTGAAAAATATAAGATTGGCCCTGATAATGGAATGCCGTATATTTTTGATCATTTTGATGGAGTGGGATTTGCCAATAGCTGGCGGTTAAATCAAATGTGGAGAATATGCTCTTCCCTTTGAACTTCGTCAATAACTCCTGTATAGGTAATGGTATGTCATGCTCAGGAACAGTATGCTGGTTAAGTGCATGTGCATCCAGACAAACTCTTATGGATCCATCTTTCTTTTTAATGACTACTAATGGATTCACATAAGCAGAAGGACTGGGTTTAATTATCTGCCAGTCAATCATTTTATTAATCTGTTGCTGAACCTCTGCCTGGTATTGGTAGGGAATTTGATGAGTACGTTGCTGGAAAGGCTCATTATCTTTCAACTTAATTCTATGAACATACCCTTTTAATATCCCAGGTATTTTGGAAAAAACACCACGATACTGGAACAACAATTGGAAAAATGGTTTATAGTATTCTGTGCCAATAATACATGAACCATCTAACTTAACTTTAATATTTACATCAACTGTTGTCTCCTGTATGGTCATTAATTGTTTTATCTGACTATGATAATTGACTATGAGAGGGCAAATCTCCTCTTTACATCCAAAAGTTTCATCACTGTAATTGATATAACAATTATTTAGAGTCATGAAATCCGAACCAATTATGGCTTCATGAATCAAGCCTGGCATGATTAAAAAGACATGCTCAAATTTGCACCTATTAATTTCTAGTGTAATAAAAACTTGTTTATTAGATAATTTGGTCTTCTTTCCATTAGCAAGTACTACCCTAATCATCTTAGTTGGTAAAATTGGAATTGATTGGTCAGCTAAATGAATTTTTAAGTATGTTTCTTCAGACAACAAGGAGGCTTGACTGCCTGAATCAATTAAGGTGTTAACAACAATTCCGGAAATGATAACCTTTATCATGGGACAGTTGTATAAAATGGGTGGCTCAGACAATTTTCCTGGTTCTAAATAATCAATGTCCAGGTCTATATTATTAATGATCCACGTTATTCTGTTCCCCATGTGTTTACAAATAGGGCCCCGAAGTGAGGAACATTCCTGCGAGGTCCTTTTTAGTTTAATGCCCCGCTACTTTTACTACCTGTGCTATTTTTCTTTGGCATCACCTGGATACCACTAGTAGAAGGTTGATTCTCATTTAGAATCCTTCTTTTCACTGTCGGCCTACTAATGTGGCTATTTGGTCTACTATAGGGACTCTTCCTATAATACCCCTTTTCTTTGCTTAACCTCCTTTTTCCCACATAGGACCTATCTGTAAAATTAATATTGTTTACCATAGGATGGGTGTCCCTATTTATTCTACTCCTATGATCCATATTTCTATCACTAGTTTCTAGAGAGTCCAAAATCTCAACTACTTCTTCTATTGTATGCCTATCCGCAGCAATTAAGACCTGTTGGATATGCCATGGTAAATTATGACGAATTATGCGTACAATCTGGGTTTCAGACAAAGGATAGGTGGTCAATGTTTTCAGTTTGACGGCCTGACTTCGGAAAAATTGAGTGTAACTGCCTTTATTTACCTGGTACCTTTCCTGAGATATTTGATACCTGAGGTTGTCTTGTCGGTCTTCCCCTCAAAAACTAGCTAACATGAGATATTTAAAATCCCCATATGTTTCCGGTTTTATAAATAACGATTGCCACCAATCCTTAGAGGCAGAACATAAATGGTTTGTGGCAATGGCAATTTTCTCTACCTCAGACAAATGACATAAGGTGAACAATTCGTCTAAATTTTGGAGATATTCATGTGGATTCTCCTGGTATTCTCCTTTGAAGAATTTTATTTTAAGGAATTTCAAAGCCATGGAGCTATTAATTTCGGCCTCCAACATGACTTTATGTCTGGCCTCAGTCAATGGATTATACATTGATTCCACTGGGCTGATCATTGTATGTAATTCAGATATTACGGGTTGATTATGGTCATTATTAATTTCTTTAACCTTAGTTTCAGAGACATTTCTATTATGAACAACTTTATCCATATTAAGGTCCATAGCTTTCATACGGTTTTCCAATCCCAATTTGTAATTTTGCCATTCACAATCTATTTTTATAGAAGTGTCCTTAAGGCCTATATTTAAATTTTGAATTTGTTGCTTTAGCTGGTTAATAGTTTCATCTTTCTCTAACTCCAGTTTATCTTCTAGTCTGTGATATACTGTATTCTCATACTGATTCATATATTCCTCTATTTCCTCTTTAAGATTATTTTGTAATATTTGTGAATTATTCTTAACTATCTCATTAAACTGTTCTACTTTTCCTAGAACTTGAATTAACTCACTTATCCATCTTTTTATTAATTTCACAGTGGTTTTCCTCTTGATTTTCTAACTTAGCTATTCTGCTAGCAATCTGGCTCTGATATCCTATTGCTATTTTGTCCGGCTCAAGTTATATTTTGGACTTCTTCTTTTAAGTTCCTAAACTCACTC
This sequence comes from Epiperipatus broadwayi, assembly GCA_028023455.1. Lineage (NCBI taxonomy): Eukaryota > Metazoa > Onychophora > Udeonychophora > Euonychophora > Peripatidae > Epiperipatus > Epiperipatus broadwayi. Next base: position 209,592 of record JAQFVV010000796.1, on the reverse strand, counting down.
CTAGTACTATCTAAGTCTCCTTTAATACCTTCTATATTATCCCTAACTTTACTGTTTAATTCTACATATTGGCTTATGAAGTCCTGTTGAATGGCTTCGATCAAATTTTCGGCCCTTTCCGACTTTATTTGTATCTCTTTCTTAATTTTTATTTCTAGTTTTTCGGAGGCCACTTTTGACTCTTCAATATGGTTCTTTAACTCTTCCTTTAGGTCTTTGATCTCCTGTACATGATTGTCTAATTTACTGTCCAAATTCTGAATTTGATTCTTTAATTCACTGTTTGAATTTCTAATTTGACTTTCTAATTCAACATTTGAATTTCTTATTTGACTTTCTATTTTATTTTCTAATTCAACATTTGAATTTCTTATTTGACTTTCTATTTTATTTTCTAATTCACTATTGGAATTTTTATTTGACTTTCTATTTTATTTTCTAATTCAACATTTGAATTTCTTATTTGACTTTCTATTTTATTTTCTAATTCAACATTTGAATTTCTTATTTGACTTTCTATTTTATTTTCTAATTCAACATTTGAATTTCTTATTTGACTTTCTATTTTATTTTCTAATTCACTATTGGAATTTTTAATTTGATTTTCTAATTCACTATTGGAATTTTTAATTTGATTTTCTAATTCACTATTGGAAATTTTTATTTGAAATTTTAATTCATTATTAGATTTTTGTACTTGATTTAACTGTGTAGACAAAGTTTGTAAGATTGTAAATATTTGGATTTGCTCATCCCCAGGTAGATCTTTATCTACTTTAGCTTTTTTCGGACTAACTTCATCTAAAGATTCTTGTTCTTCTCTTACTTCTACGTGAAAATGTGGAGTTTGGGTATCCGGGGATTGGAGTTCTTGAGATTCTCCCAAATCCTCTGACATATCCTGACTATCTTGGTCTCCACTCATTTTTAATATTTAACTTTTTCTGCTATTTGACAGTACTGAAATTAGTAATGAACTATTAATAATATTGATAAGTAATTATTGAAAAGATATCCTGCCTCTCCCATCAAAAACAATCTACATCAAAAACTATGTTCTTATATTTACTATCTCTAAAGTCCCAACATTAACTACCGAATATTCTTTTCTTATATGCTACTTGGTCCCTAGAAATCTCACCAAACCATTACATATTATGGTATAAGTGCCAATCATACCACTAGACAAGCAGATCATCATAAATGCTAAATCATTATAATATTATATGGAATTACTTACAGACCACAACACTATAACAATAAAAATTTATTTATTCAGTGGCAAAAGATTCTGTCTTGAAATAGACATTCATATAATATTTTATGGCTAAAGAAACAATTTATCAATGGCAAACATTTCAATCAATGAACAATTAATTCATTCACATGCAAATACTATTTATATTTATTTCAAGAAAATTCTACCAAATTCTTCGTGGCCAACTCTAGCCATCGAAGGCCCCTGTAGTTGGGCGGCCATTTCTAACCTCATAAATAGGGAGGACGTTACTATCACATATATCTATCATAATAAGAATGTACAGGCTATTATTATAACCCGGCAACATCAGAGAACGTCTTCTATTAAAGTAAATCGGACGCCTCCTTCTGATGCTGTGGGTTGCAAACCCTCCATTATCTAATATGATATTTTATTAATATAGCTCTTCGTTAGGTTAGTTATATTATTCGGCTACAGAGATATGCAGCTCAGACAGAGATAGAATGAAAAAAAATAATTATCATTAATAAAATAGATTTAATAAAACAATTTAGAATAAACTAACATTCTCTCTCTCTATCTAAAATACATTCTCTGAGCTATAAGTACTTGCACTGTTTGACAATGATGATGATGATTTTATTTCATTGTTAATATTACTAACTAAATTAAAACATTCAGTAATTAGCCCATATGCTCTCAATATTTTATTATTATACAATTAAAAGTTTCCATCTCTTTAGCCATGCCACACTTGTAATATTAATCATATTGAATTAATTCTTTCTTTAAGAGCACTTATAATACTGACGCTAATCTCAGGGTTCTCTGTTATATTGACTAAAATGCTCGGCAGTATTGTGTTGTCTAATAGAACTGACATTATGGTTGGCTATAGAAAACATTTAACTTATTTAAATTCCAGGTGTCTTCATCCACATATCAACTATTGTAATATTTAACGAGATGATGACCCTATTCACTAACAACGCATAATTTTGAATAATACTGCCAATTTATAATCCAGAATCTCAGTTGGAATGATGAAGAGACAAGGGTGCTTTTGTGTCCTTCCATCACCCATGACAACATAATAATTTAACTAAGATTTAATACTTAGACACTTCACTTACATGTGTATGGAACACTGTGCAATCACAATTTACTAGTTTGGGAATAAAGTGATTTTACACACCTATAAAATAAAATGTTTTGGTCTGAAGTTTCAATTCCATAAATACTTCTTATTAAATTAAAAATAGAATGAAATATTCTGATCTGCTTAAAATTGTCTATCTAGTGTATTTAATTTGAGATCTCATAAATAATTTTTGGACTCAAGAAAGTATTGAAAGTATTATGCAGATATACTTTTATTTAGCACATAAGAAAAATGACTCAAAACAGCTTTTAATAAAACTATATTTATTATTAAATTTCAACAATATTCCAATTTATTCTTACAATTTAACAAAAACAATCCCTTAGGATTAACATAATAAACAAAATTTTACACTTTAGTTGATCCCATATGGATAAAATAAAATAATAACTAATAATAATTAGTCTATGTTTTTAGACTTAGATTCGAACTACTTCTTCATCTTTGTTATACATTGACTCAGATTAATTATAACAATTTAAATATTATTGTCGATACACTAACTTATCAGTTTAGTGTATCTTATATGAACGACTGCTTAACTTTATTCTGACTATTTGTTTTAAAATAAAAATAATTGGATTCTAGGCAATGCGTACAAACGATTATTATCGTCGTATATTTAACTAAATGACAGTTTTTTATTTAGATAACTTATTATAATTTATGGGTTATTTATCAGAAGTTACACTTATTATTTTTAATGTTTACCTGAATAACAACTGAAGTTGTTATACACACTGTTCTTCTCCGTATAAGTTATATTGTGAGTGCTACTTAATAATTAACTTGAATTAAACTTAATATTTGAACCCTCCTTTGGCAAATAAAAATTTATAAATCACGCAAATTTAAACTTATTCTCTCCATTGACTAATGTGTGGATTACCCGCACTATTCCGACGCACAGTACAGACATTGATCACATATACTAGCACTCTATTTTTACTAAATGGATCAGAAGGAATTTACCTCCAGTATACCCGTTATCTTGCCATAACTTTTTAAATAAAACACAATATTCTACACCTTCCGTGGTGGAATTATCTCTATTTTCTCATGAGGAAAAGGGAATAATACCGTAGATACAAAGAGTTAACGACTATATTAAAATAGTTTGGTGGGTCCTTGCCTCTTACCTGGGCCTAATAGGAACACACACCAATATAATCCTCTCATGGGATTTTACCGAACGAAATAAACTAAATACGGTATAAATGGCTGATCGTCCTGGCTCTGGGAAGCGATCGCTTCGGTTATAACCATACCCGAATTCTAGATTTATTTATTCCCCTCATGAAAAATAAAGCTTTTGGAGAGATTATTTTCCATCCCTCAAAATAAATACATACAATTATTACTAATGTGAATATTAATCATATACTGATGCTATTCAGGGCAAGACAAGCAAATACACTAATTACACAAAATTTATATTCCGGGGTATACTTAAATCAACGTCTGTAATCAATGGATAATACAAAATAAACATAATAATTTTCACCTTTGCCAAAGAAACATTCAACAAGGAGTTTGTAATATAATATTCTGAACTAAATTAAGTGAATGCGTAATAATAAAAAAAAATAATTGGGAATAACTTCCGCAATTAACATAGTATAAATTTGTTTAAAACTTTAAATAAATAAGATTCTGTATAGCACTTCTTTTTAATTACTTCTGATAATTTTAACTAGATATTTTATCTATTTAAGTATCTGAACTTTTCTACTCTTACGCATTTAACATATAAATTTATACCCCTAATTGCCTATCATAAGTAAACACATTTTATAAAAATATTTTCCATGTCAAATATAAATTTAACCTAGAATAATTAAAGGAAAACATACCTTTATGATTACAAGGTCATTTACATACTACTTGAATATACATCTTTTAACTTGTTGATAAAAAAAAAAATATACATAATTTTACAAATAAAAAAAAAAAAACTTAACAAATGTTTATTATCTCTCTAGAAAAATGTTTTTTTCCGTTGGCAATTTATTTAGATGAAGAATTTGATCCTTTCGTAGTTCATGAAGTAAAATTTTTTAAATAAGAAACACATTTTATTATTTCATTTCGATAAAAGTTGCTTCCATTCTGGCGCATTTAATAATTAAGTAAAGAAAACATAATAGCGTTGGATATTAATTCTTCTTTGAATTAACTTATATAATTTTGGGATCCAAGAAAGACAATACATAACTTAACATGATGAATATTTGACGATTGACGATCACATGTAGAATTATTTTCTTTTTAAAATTGGCGATACGTACCATTTTTATTTAGCTAGCTGGCTTAAGAATAAAACTAATGCGCGACTTTTTCAAAATATTATTATTATAATGACTGCAGCTGACTTACGTATAGATTAAAAAGTTTTAATGATTCCAGTTGAGGTATAATATAACATATTATTTTAGGGTTATTATTAAGTCACTTATTTTGGTAGTTTTTATTCCTACTCTAGGAATTATAAGTTTTCTTTAATAATGAATTTTCCGTAATATGCACGCATACAAATTTTTCAATATTTGCCTTGAGAAAATTTATATTTTCTTTTTAAAAAAATATATAGGTGCATAAGTAAATATCCTTTATCATTCATATTATTTCTAAATAATTTTCATTGAATAAAATATATTTTAATGTGGGGAGCTTACATTATTTTTAAATGCAGACAATGTCGGTTAAAAAGAGCGCGAAATTTTATAGTTAACTTTCCTTGGCTTTTATAATATGTCTTTTAAATTATAAATTTTCCTTTTATACCAAGAAAAAATTATCAAATAAGGTAAAGTTAATAAATAATTGTTTATTGGCTGGAAATTATTTATATTCTTAATTTTCAACATAATCATATTTTCCGTGATTGCTGTAGTCAATATGGTCATTTTGAACTTTAGCATACGATGGTATAATTTTTGAGTATAAAAAGCCTTAAAATAGGTCGATGGACATAGAAAAACAGAACATCCCATCAATTAAGATTAGCCAAACATGATATTATCAAACATTTATTGGAATGATATTTATTTCTGCAATAAAAATATAAAAAAAATTTGTTACCGAATTTCAGTACTGACTCCTTCTTGTACTAATAGCAGACTAAATTTTTCTCCAGTTTTTTTTTTTTTTTTTTTGGGCGGTCTTGTTTTATTTTAGCGACCTCTTACAGAGAAAAATTCATTTAATTATACATAAACAAAAGAAAGGGAAAAAAAAAAACTTATTACAGTTATATATTTCTGTATGATTTAAATAGATTACAAGGTAATTTGACAAATAATGAAAAATAATAAATACACTTAATTAACAAGATTTATTTGTGTTGTATATTTCTGTATACACTATTATCTAAATAATTTAAAAAAAATTACCAGAAGCTATTGTATTATGATAAGATACTCATCTATCCCCCCTCTGTCCATCTAAATCAATTACTGTTTATAATTTGTGCTTTTATACTATATTAAATCGCTCTTATAGTTAATATTTTTAATTAAACTATTTATGCTCTTTTTCAAACTGACATCAAATTACTAAATTTATTAGTTATTTGCTTAAAACATGTTAAAGTGAGTAACTAGTATATTGTATTAATCACTTAATATTATTACTATTTTATTTCTTTATTTTCTAGAAAAAGATAGCATTGTTTTCCTTTGGAAACGATGCTAAATAGACCAAGTGTCAATAACACTAGGTTACAATATATATATATATATATATATATATATATATATATATATATATATATATATATATATATATAGCAGTGCAGTTCTATTCAGCACTATGTCTGTCAGCAGTCTGTCAAAAGCTAGCTCAATGCTTTTAAGACTTATTTTAGTGTTATCTTTATCTTTTCATATTAAATTGAACAATATTAAATACATTTTTTAATGAAAATAGAAGTGACATAAAAAAACTTAGAGAAAAATAAATGGAATATTGTTAAGGAAATCATACTCTATAAATGATGAAGCTTTAAAAATATTTTAATTTAAATGATAGCTTTCTTCTGCGATATACTTTTAATAATATATTTGTAGCAAGAATTAATAAAGTAAAAAAAAAAAGTAATCATTATAGTAATATTTCGAAATCATATAATAGTCAACCTGATTCGATATTTATTTTAAATTTAAATGAAGATTTATATGAAGAAATACAAAAGTAGAGTTAATATAAGCTCTGGTATGGATGTAATCAGAATGGTATACATAAAAAATAATATTGACATTGTGTCAGATGTTATAATTTCCATGAGTAATAAAATAATCGAACGTTTGGAATTCCGTACATTATTAAAAACATCTGTAGTAAGATCAGTTTATAAATCTGGTGCTAAAAATAATTATATTAACTATAGAGCAATATATATTCTTCCTTCAATTACTAAAATAAAATAAAAATATATATTTATAAAATAATAAAAAATTTTTTTATCTAAAAATAATTTTTAAAATAGAAATCAATATGGATTTATAGAAGAGAGACACATAACTATATTATTAGGAAATTTTATAGATAAAAGTAATAGTGCATTAAATGATAAAAAATAAGTAACTGTAATTTTTTAAATTTTGATAAGGATTTTGACATTATTGAGCATAAGCAATTAATTCACAATTAACAATTTATGAAGTTAGAAGAAAAATTGCCTAGTTTCTTTAAAAATTACTTAAATGATAGATATAATGTACCAAAAATATCAAATGTATTGAATATTTAGCAAAAAAAAAATATATGGAGTTTTCAAGTTTTTATATTTAGCACCTTGCTGTTTTATATTGAAGGATGAATATATCAATATGCAGATGATACTGTTAGTATGTATGTAAATAACCATTTTGATATTGCAATTAAAAATGTCAAAAAAAAATCTGAACAAAATTATCTTTTGAACCTAGATGAAGGGTTATTTTTCAAGATGGTTCTAATAGTGTTTAGATAAATTATTGAGCTTCAAAGTGGTTGTACCATTGTTCTTATGTGAATTATATATTATGTTTGATCACCTAAACTGTAAAACAAAGACTGCCTCATAACCAAGTGAGATTGCTGATTGTTATTGATATTATTTAGGTCTGTATTGCTTTCATGCATTTATATTTCTAAAACTATCGGGCTTTGAACACTATTAGCATTGTTATCTAAGTAATATATAATTTTAGTATAGTTGAAAGTAATAATTGCCTATTTGTTAGTCTGCTTTCAGAACAGCTTATATTTGTTTGTTTAACGAAGTTTATTTAAGCTTCTTGGAATTAATAATCTCACCCCACTTAGTTAATAAAAAAAGGCAAAACGCTCTCCATACAGTAGTACCACCCTGTGCCAATCAGAGTAATAAATGGATGCCAGAAGGCTTGTGCATAAAATCCCTGTCTAATGCCTACTCATCCAATATCCCCAGACTAGTTTCTGGCTTATGGCAACATCAGTGAGGAGCTTTGGATCTGAGAGCACTGCACCTAGATCTTAGGATCTAATGCAACCCTCCAGCAACCACCTTTTATCTCCACTTAACTACAAAACTATGAGAATGAAATTGAAAATACAATAATATTTTTAATCTAAGCTCAATAGCTTATATAGTCATATGGGTCTCAACTCAATTCAGTCCCCATACATTTTGGTGGCTTTGGCTCTTTAACAAGCATAGCCACCACTATCCTATTGGGCAGGATTGGTTTTAAACCACTAATTATCTCATGATCATTATCTCATACTAGCACATAATTGTTATTAAACAAGGCAAAACTCTCTCCATACAGTAGTTCCACCCTGTGCCAATCAGAGTAATCAATGGATGCCAGAAGGCTTGTGCATAAAATCCCTATCTAATGCCTACTCATCCAATATCCTAATAGGATAGTGATGGCTATGGTTGTTAAAGAGCCAAAGCCACCAAAATGTATGAGTACTGAATTGAGTTCAGACCCATATGACTATATAAGCTATTGAGCTTAGATTGAAAATATTGTTTTCAATTTCATTCTCATAGTTTTGTAGTTAAGTGGATATAAAAGGTGGTTGCTGGAGGGTTGCATTAGATTCTAAGATCTAGGTGCAGTGCTCTCAGATCCAAAGCTCCTCACTGATGATGGCCATAAGCCACAAACTAGTCTGGGGATATTGGATGAGTAGGCATTAGATAGGATTTTATACACAAGCCTTCTGGCATCCATTGATTACTCTGATTGGCACAGGGTGGCACTACTGTATGGAGATAATTTTGCCTTGTTTAATAACAATTATGTCCTAGTATGAGATAGTGATCATGTGATGTTTAGTGGTTTAACCACTTAGTTAAGTTACAATCTTTATTGTCTTTTATAAATATATTAGACCGTTGATAAGGTAGGTATTCAATTTTATTGTAAAAAAGAGATTGTCTTGACAACAGATTGAAATTGTTGCTTGTTATTGATATTGGTATTGTTTATGTGTGTACTACTTTAATATATTTAGAATAATATCTTGAAACTTAGACATTTTAAATAAAATAATCGGAATAGAAATTACATATTTGAAGAGAGAAAAATACTAGTAAATGATACAATCGTCAAATATATTTTTAAAGTAGTAAAACTAGAAAAATTACTTATAAAACTATTTACCAAAAGTTGAAACAATGATTAGAAACCTGAAACAGTGATACTAGCAATCTATCATTATTTTACTAATCCTATCCAAAACCTTTATTAACATTAATTTAAGGGTTCATTGAATTAAGTAAAATATAAGACAAGCGGGATATAACTCTATCTACAGCGTTTCAAAACTCATATGTGTTAAGAGAAGTTACAGAAAAGATCAATGAGAATTAATGATTAGAAAACATGGTGAAAACTCCCACAGCCCAAATACTAAAATAGGTAAGAGTGATTCTATCCCAAGCGTTTTATAACATTTATTGTTGGATGTATGTTGTGGAATAAATAAAACAAAAAAGGCAAATAAAATTAAACATAAGTTATTTAAATAATCAACATTGTGAAAATAATAACGCTGCTTTCAAGATGAGGGAAAATTTGTAAATGGTATAAGAAGAAAGCAAAAAAATAGAGTTGAAGATAAATGATAAAAAGATTATTTCTGTTCGATAAAAAACACAAAATAAAAGAAATGTATTAAAAGACTTAATAATATAAATATTTTGCAAATTAAAATAAGGTAACGCGATAAATTTCTTCCCCAACTTTTTAATGTTAATTGAAAATATAATAACTAAAAATAATCACAAACTTAAATATGTATACATTGCCATTGAGAGAAATAGTTTAATAATTAAGAGTGTTTATACTTCAAGAAAAGTTTTTAATAAATTTATGTTACTAGTGCTTATTTATAACTGCAAACCATTCAGTAAAATATATGTTGAAATTAAAGCAAAATCCATTAGAAAATGACCAATATTGTTGTCATTGACTCTGTTTAATTAACTTCAAAGTTGAAATAAAGTTGAGTTGAATGCATTGCTTATAAAATAATATTATATAAAGAATTAAAGTTTTAAAATGTATTCAGAAGAATTGTAAGCAATCTAAATTCATACAATATGCAAAATGAGATCCATTAGCTGAAGTGATATACAAAAAAAGCTATATAATAAGCTAAATCAAAGACAGATATTTATTCTGAAGTGATTTGATAACACATTAAAATGATGACAGTGATGATAAACAGTCAGTGCTTAATTTGTGTCTTGTAATTTATAGAATATTGCCAAAGATATCCATGCCAACAATAAAAAAAGACTCTAGGACTCCTCTTTCTAAAAATGGCATTTATAGTCTCCTCACTTCCCATTAATAAACAAATTCACTTTTAAATATTCACTTTGATCTTGATCTAATTTATTATTAAAAACTTACATTATTTATGGATGACAACTCTCTTCTCTTCCATTTTGCTATGATTATGATACTATATGATATCAAAAGTACTTAGCTTCAAACAAATTCTTTCGTATGTCAAACCCAAACCTGTTTAGTCATTAAATGTCTTAATATTTGCTTATTCATTATATAATCTTAATTGTATTGTTAAATGTTCTACCACATCTATATTTTTTTTATTCCACAGACATATAATATTATGTTAATTTATTATATTTGTGTTTCTAAAAAAATATTCTTGTTTAGTTTAAATATATTTAGGCAAAATTACATTGCTAAAATAAACATACTGTTTTCATAAATTACACAAATCATCATTAATATAATATATATTGTTCTACTTGGATCTTTTCTTGTATTTGTTACTTTCATAAATCTAAAGAACTGATCTTTTATTTATAAGTGGCCATGTGGTCATAAAAATGTCTGATGGAGCTATCTTCTTAACTATTAGTCTTAGTAGTTCTATTTTTTTTATAAAGGTATTTGATCTTTTCTTATTATTTTTGTATATATATATGAAAAACAAAAAAAGTTAATCACGTAACCTGCTATCACTTGTTATTTATGTTCAAAAGATGGCGCTATACCAAAACCGCCGAACAAGTGTAAGATTTGAAAGAGGTAGTTAATTTCTGACTCTTTTTTCGTTTATGTAAAACAAATCTTACACTTGTTCGGCGGTTTTGGTATAGCGCCATCTTTTGAACATATATATATATATACACATCTCATTTAGCATATAGAGTAGAGCATAAATGCAGCAATGCAAATACATGGGAAAATATCTTTAACTAAAGTATTAGGAGGTTTCTGTACATTGTTGGTATTAAAAAATGAATACAGTCAAGTCCCATGAAAGTTTGCCTTGTAACAAGGAAACATACTGCATTTGTATTATTAATGTATTTTCTATACTTCATGAAATATGATGTAGGCAATGTCTATACATTTTCTTTAAGCAGAAAATCAAATGTCAGTTCATTTTCCATAATAATCAAGTTATTGTATATTGTTAATAATAAACATTGGTGTAAAGGACTGAGGACACAGAATTGGGCTAACACATTTTTGTTGCAAGGGATATAAAACATCTTTTATCTCTATTAGAAAATTCTATAAACTTTGTAATGATCCATACATGGAGGTGGCCAATTCATGGGAGTAACTTTTAAGTACTTTGCCAGTGATGAAAAGATTGATGAGATGTTTAGTTCATTTAAATTTTAAAGAATTGAATTGAGTGAAGACCAAGACTATTAAATAAACTAGTATTTGCAGATGCTTTAATAATATCACATTTATTTCTCAGAATAGTTTTCTATATTGTAAATATAAAACTGAGATAAATAATTTAGTAAATATTACTATTGGTGAATAATAAGTATGTTTTAATGATTATTGCTAATAAGTTGTACTTAAGAATATAATGAAAGATGGGATTTGAAAAGTGAAAAAAAATTTTAGTATATCTTCTATTGATTTTTATATGGCTGAAAAAAAAACCCACATGTAAAATTGAAAACTAAAGAACTTGGAATCCTTGAAATATTAGATTATAGCAATGACAACCTATATACATTAATCACTCATATTGAAAACAAACCATATTTTTAAGTATATTCTTCTAATATGTTGAGTAAAGTCAATATTTGTTTCCATGTTTCATCATCTATACATGCTACATGAGATATACTTGATTATATGTCTAGCATGTATATCAATGTGAGATTTTGTTTTATTATTTTAAAAAGTGAGCTAATATACACAATTCATGCTTGTACTGGGTTCAAATTCTTCCTTTTTAATATAAAAAGTAAAATATAAATTTTTGAAAAAAAAATTCTGTTGTATGTAACTGTAGAAGTATTGTTATTGTCTTACAAAGTGATGCTGCTACTATTCTATTAAATTAATTTCACAATGATACTATGACCACTGAGTGATCTGAGAAAGTAGAAAGACTTAGTGACAAATGAATAAATGATGTAATATAATAAAACAAAACACTAGATCAATGATAAAGAATCTATCATCATGGAATAACATTGGTGAAAGCAAATCCTCAACCACTCATTAGTGAAGAGGACAGTTGTTGCAACCAATTTGATTAAAATAACTGATATGATATGTTGAAGTCACCAAGAAACATGCATAGATTTGATGATGAAGCTAATAACAAATTCAAAACAAGGATTAATCTATTGATTATGGGTCAGGTCTGGAGGATGTAGACAATTTCTATAATCAATGTGATTGCATAGTACTGAAGAGTAATAATTATGATATATATATATATATATATATATGGTTGTTGATGATATATATATAAACTTTGAAATAGTTTGAAAAAATATTATTTGGCCATAATAATACCTGTACATCCTAAAAAAGATAATGCGATTTTAGAGAATACAGAAAATTCACATTTATTAAAGTATACAGATCAATTACATGAGATTGAATTACCTCTATTTACTCAGATAAATTGTGTATTTTGGAGTATGAGTTAAAATCTCTATTATTAAAAGGTCGTAACTTTATTTTCATAGTTATTTATTTTAATGTTGTTCTACAGGCTTTAATTTTCTATTTCTATACTTGTTTACTTTGTAATCTAAAAGTGGATGGCTTTATTTTTCTACAGTCTAATAATTTCAAGAATCCAGTTACATTGATTTTTCTTATACAGATGATACTGCCATCAAAATCATCTGAAAAAATTATATCCTTGTTATTAAAAGCAGTGTTTACACTTTTTTTTTGTTGTCTGCCCTATATATATATATATTAAGCAATTAAATCACTCCACATGGTTAAGAAATCCAGTACTGCCCTCTATGAACTAATATATAAATACATTAGAGTTTGGATTTCAAAATAGCCAGGTCAAAATGGTACCACTTTGACCTGTCTGCTATATGATGTTATATATTGAAATACGAACCAACTCAAACAAAGAACTTGAAATTTTAGAAAGCAACAATATTAATTTTTGCTGCAAACTAACATGTTTTACTACTATTATATAAAGACAAACTAAACTTTAGTAATTTTAATCTTTAAATCACTTAACACAAATGTACAGAAAATAAACTCAGTGCATAACCCTATACTGAAACAAATATACAAATATTAAGTAATTAAATACGAACTTTAATGTATTAATATTAGTTCACAGAGGGCAGTACTGGATTTCTTAACCATGTTGGGTGATTTAATTGCTTAATATTTGTATATTTATTTCAGTATAGCGTTATGCACTGGGATTATTTTCTATACATTTGTGTTAGGTGGTTTAAAGATTAAAATTACTAAAGTTTAGTTTGTCTTTATATAATAGCAGTAAAACATATTTGTTTGTAGCAAAAATTAATATCGTTGCTTGCTAAAATTTCAAGTTCTTTGTTTGAGTTGGTTTGTATTTCAATATATAACATCATATAGCAGACAGGTCAAAATGGTATCATTTTGACCTGGTTATTTTGAAATACGAACTCTAATGTATTTATATATTAGTTCACAGAGGGCAGTACTAGCTTTCTTAGTTATGTGGGGTGATTTAATTGCTTAATATTTGTATATTTATTTGTGTATAGCGTTATGCACTGGGATTATTATATATATAATCTTCACTTTTACTTTGAGTAATCTTTGTTCCCTCACTTTTTTCTGATTGGTCTGTTGGGTTTCTTTTGATTCGTTCACTTATAACAGCAGCTACTGGGATAATATTTGTTGTTTATATTTTCTGTCTTTACATTATGTTTACTATCCAAGAAAAAACATTGCTTTATATTTAATGCCTGTTATAAAGGCTTTTGTCTTACGTTTGTAGAGCTATTTTATTTTAAACATAGAGTAATGTATAGAAATGTTATATTTAACAATTTTTATATATATCTAAATGATAGATATGCGTTCCTTGTTTAAAAATATAATTAGTATTTTTGTTAGTTTACATAACATATTTAGGGATGTAATTCATTTTAGTGATATTTTCACAACTGAAAGTTTTATATAAGAGTAGTGAATCAAAATATTTTGCAATATTATTCTCTTTAAATCTACAAATATTTAAAATTTTTGTTTATTTTTTTATTTATTCATAAAACATAGCCCAACAAATCTTAACGATTTGTAGATATTCTGTTTTCTTTTAAAAATCGAAGCAAAAAATCACTAATGTGTGCTAAAAATACCTTGGCTGTAAATAAAAGCATTTAAAAGAATGGAATATTATTAAAATACTACTTTTATTTTATTTGAAAATAAAGCCAGGTATATTTGGCAAGTTTTAATTTAATCAAACATCATATTACGCATTAATAATAGTCGAGGATGCATATGCTCATTTTCTCAATATAACTAGCTTTATTTTTTATAGTGTAATTAATATTATTCCAAATCTTGTGAATTTGTCAAACCATTGCTTTGTCGTTTAAATTTTATTCTCACTCTTTGCTAGCACTACTATATAGACAGCAATTTCAAATACTTAATTTTCTTTTGCCTAATATTATTTTTTGAAAATCGTTATTAAATTATATTTTTTAAAATGTATCTAAAGGTGACTTTACATGTTTTTTACCCTATAAGCAAAAAAAAAAAATCTTACTTTTTATTTTCTATCTTCCTAACTTGCTCCCAATGATAAGAATATAATACAAATATATATTTAAAGAGTTTTTTTTTAAAAAATTGTTTGAGTGAATCTGAAAAAAAAAAAATCATATATATTAAAAATGGTATTTAAAGAATTAAAAATATTTTTTGCAGCTGTTCAATTGAATTAAAGACATAAATTTAGTAAATGATTTATAATAAAAAGTAATTTAATCTGCACAGAGATAATTATTTGTCAGCTTTAAATCTTGAAAAAGAATGATAGTAAGTGAATTTATATGTTGTAGGGGCTAAATTACTAAAATTTGTTGCAAGTTAATAAAAAAATAAGCATCATATGTAGTAACATTTATTCTTTATTTTTTCTATAATAAAAGTAAATTAAACAGCCTTTAAATAAACAATTCACTGAACAAGAAATATTTCTTTCATTCACTTTCATGGAGGAAAAGTAAAGGAAAAGACGTTATAGTTCAGCCTTTCTAAGTGGTCATAAATTGGGAAATTTTATATTTGTTTACTCTAGTTTTACTCTCTAGTAAATTCAACTTTTACATTGTCTATATTTGAGCCCAGCGATGACAGGAAAATGTATTTCTACAACATGATTAGATTCATAACACATATAACTATCACATTTCTTGCATTTGTAATATTGACAGTAATCACGTTAGATAAATATTTTAATGTTTATTATTAATCATGTATTAAAATAGAGGTTGTCTTTTGAAACTTCAGTTAAAGATTAATTTAACTTTTTATTTATATACAAACACATAAATAACTCATTTTTTTGTTCCAATGTTTCAAAAATATATGAGGGAGTGGAAGTTATTAATGCGAAAATATTGTATATAATAAATTACAATGTATAAACTCGTTTATTTCTGCAGGGCATTTTAGTTAAAATTTTGTATATATAATTATTTCATTAAGAAATAAATGTACTGTTATTAAAAAGATAAATAAAATGTTTGCTAATTATATTTTTTTCATAAAAATAAAAATTCTTGACTTATGTGTAAAAAAAGTAAGACGACTTGTATTATATGACAATCACAACTTTAAACTTTACATCTATATACTATGTGAAAATGAGCTAATAATTATATAAAACTGGCTATATAAGTGGTTTATTTTATGCTTGAGTTACAATTATTATATAATCTAAACTATTAAAGTAAGAGTAGAGGAAATTTTGGTTTAAAGATCGTCAAGTAGAAATAGATTCTATATACGGTCATTATAATTTGAAGTTTCAATTATTTGTTTGTCTGAATGTATCAGTAGTTGCCAGTAACATTAATTTTTCGATTATAATTTCAATATTTAAGAATACAAAATATATTTATACTGTAAACAAGAATAGTTATATTACTGAAACCTAATGGGAAAAAGTACAAATAATTCAGTTCCTTTAATTTTTTTATTATATTTATGCATTTAAATTATATGAATGAATTATTTGTTTACATAATTATTGTTTTGTTTAAATAGTTTTTCTTCAGCAGGAAGCGAAAAGAAGCATTATCTCTCTAAACAAAAACAAAACAAAAACGAAAAACTACAATCTGTAATTTACGACTGAAATAAATACTTTGTTTAATTAAATTATTTAGATAATCTAATAATTTTAACATATATATTAAATTCACAGTCCTATTTAGACCAGAGCTATTACTTTTAAAAATTACTGTGTAATATTCGACAGTTTAGAAGTATAAATCAAACATTTTCTATCTTTTTTTTATAATATATTTATAATATAAAAAACAAAAACAAATAGAATGCTTTTAAATTACTTAACACATTTTTGAATGATCTTGGTTATGTGAAATAAACATATTTAGGGAAATTTGATAAAGCTTATTTAAGATTTCTTAATAATATCGCTTATAATAATTATACTTTATCCCCTTGTCATAGCACTTAATTGTGGTTTAAAAGTGAGTTAAATAATGTAAAAAAAAACAGGTTTCTTTCAGGAGTACAATTGTTTTTAAATATGACATCTATACATTATTAGACAATTATTCAATGTTGATAAATTGTTAAATAAAACTAAAAAAAAAAGACATTCGAACATTAACAGTTGGAAATTAACAAGCTTAATAAATAATACTTTCTTTTGTATAGATTGATTACAAGACACTGATGGAGATGCCTTTAACTTGCAATAGATTAATTAAAACATGTTAATATTTTTTTATTATAATTACTTTATCAATTGTTATTTCATAATGAAAAGTATTACTTCAAATTTTATAAATTAATGTTGCAATGAAATTTTTGACATGGGCAAATTAAAACATTTTTGAGGTATATATTTGGAAAAAATAATTTTGTAAAATAAGTTGCATTTGTCTAACCAGATATCTAAGAAAAAAACTATTATTTGAGCATCAGTACTGCTAAAAGAAAATAATTCTTTTCAATTTATTAAGCTGATACTTATTTAAAAACTTTCCTTAGTTAAGAATCAATACATAACTATTTTGTTTTTCACATAGTTATTCTTACCACTGAGATTATTATGCAAGGCTATAAAAAAATAAAAAGTGAAAAAATGCAGCTATTAAAGAATTAAAAAAAATAGAAATGACTTTACCAATTAAAAAAAAAGTTTTATGATTTAATTTGATATTCTTTATTGAAAATCACCTGAGATAATTAGAAAGTATAATTCTGTAACCAAGTAATAATGACTAATCATTGTCTTATGTGTAGTGTGTGATTGAGATTGGTTAAGAAATTGCAAATTGATGAGCTAATAATTTTTTAATCATTATCCAATTGAATAAAGCAAATAGTCTAAAATTATCAGAATAGAATCCTTGTAACCTGTCTCTTTAGAAACAAAAATATTATTATTATTATTATTATTATTATTATTATTATTATTATTATTATTATTATTATTATTATTATTATTATTATTATTATTATTATTATTATTATTATTATTATTATTATTATTATTATTATTATTATTATTATTATTATTATTATTATTATTATTATTATTATTATTATTATATATATAGCTTATAGATTTTTCAGCTTTCCAATACAATAGCATAATTTATTTTAGTGTCTAATTATTTAGAGAGACATTGTAAAATGTTCTTTGATTATTATCTCTGCTTCTTTTAGATTTCTGTCATCTCTTTAACACTATTTAGTTCATTATTTTTAATATTTACAGGTACTTTAACAAACTTTTAGTTATCACAAAAAATAAAATAAATAAATAAATAAATATTTTATTAAAAAAAATTAAAAATTTGAAAAAGTGACTCATAATAATTCATTAAACATGTTACAAAAATAATATCTGACAACTATCTTGATGTTGATTATAAAGTTATCAAAATTTTTTCCAGTTGTTGATCACCTGCTCATAATTGTTTGGTAATATATGAATTCATTATTACATAAAGTTTTATAGTCATAAATGTTATTACAAAATTTTAAATGCTCTCTGAGATAATTAGTTTCAAATCTATCTATTAAAACTAAATAAATAAATAAAACAATGTATATGTGAATGGTTTAACCTCTTAACATTTCAAAATAACACATGTTTTATTAGTTTTTTTTTTAAATTTTAAGAGTTTATTAGAAGTTATAGTAATAGAAAAATAATAAGTTAAAATGTCCCTATAGCAAGGGGGAAGAAAAAGGCAAAATTTTCTTCACTAAATTTCCACAGAAGAACAAAAAACAAATTATTACTAACAAGGTTACTGAAATTCCATTTTTTATTTATAATTAAATGGCAGAAAGTAATTGAATACGTATTTAATTTTGGATATAAAGCAGCTATTTGAAGTTCTCAATGACTTAAAAATTTCTAAAAGTTTTGAATAGTTTGGATTACAAGTCATTACTTTACCACACCAGTCTATAGCTTAGACATTTTAAAGCATATGTATTTACACTTTAAATTATATATGTATATATAATCTTTCTGATTACATTATAGCGCTGATCATGTACACTTTTTCTCAGCCTCAGACAGCTAATCATAATTGGTGCGTAAATCCTTATTATTTAATATTCACTAACTCTAATGTCTATTAAGGATTAGATTATAATAAATGTATACAATGAATGTTAAAGGTCTTATCCAAACTACCAAAATAATTAATAATTAATAATTAAGCAATAAAAATAGATAAATAAATCAAGATTTTAGACTAACTAAAATGTGTTTTCTCTTTGTATTTGCATTCAATAAAAATGTTTTTGAAAGGTAGCATTTTGTAATAAATTAATAAAAAATGTCGTGCAATTATTTCGCTATTAAATAAAATTAATAATAAATGTTATATTCTATAAATAAGTAATTTACGTGTATATAAAATAGTTTTTAAAAATTATCTCAAATTACCATATTAAATGTTAATTCAGTGTATAAAGATAAAATCGCTGTTTGATTAATTATTACTTAGTCTTAAAGCATTTCAGTCTTATTGGGTTTTTTTTTTTTGTTTTGTTTTCAGGATCACTTCATAAATTAGATATTTGTTGGAGAGCAGGAGAGAATCCATTATCTTTATCTTTTCTTCTAAAATTTTTTTTTAAACATTATTGTTACATGTTTATTAAATTTTAAAGTCAGTAATTTTTTTAGAATTTAGAACATCGTGATTTGTGTATCAATATTTTAACCATCCAGCTTTTTTTTTAATAAAAATCAATCAAACTATTTTGCACATATCCAATAGTGTTATAATTTTTATTTAAATTCAGTTTATTACCTTATTTAAGTCACATACATTTCTATTTATTAAGTGGTAGCTGGAAGTAAGCTTTATGACTTCAGAAAGTCTTTTAAGAAAAATCAATGTAATAAAACAACGGTCACACAGTTGTAGTTTTTTTATGACTTTCCATCAATATTTAATAAAATATGTTCTATTATCTCCATTTTAAGATTTATTATTATAAACCACTGATCCTACATTAAGAAATGCATTTAAAGCAATTATACCAGCTGTAATCTAGTCTTTTTGCAAGAAATAAAAAAAGTACTTTATTACTATCAATCGTTTTATAAATAAACATTAGTTCGTCTTCAAAACATTGCATTTTGCGCTAAATAACTTTTATTTTACATGTACATAAATACAATAATTTTAATAAGTGATAATTATTAATGTAGAATAATTTATCAATTTTAAAAATGTATAATGTATAGATAAAATATATCACTTTTTGAATATTTTTGTTTAAGTTTTTTATAATTTGATTATGAATAGTTAATAATTTTAAACATAATTTCAAATCTTATAGATTTATTAACTTTTTTATATTTAATCATTTTTAACCTAATGTTAATTAAATTTGTTAATTTAATATAAATCACGTTTTCTGTGTTTAAAAGAAAAGATTATAATATGGAATATCCTGTAATGCTGAGCATGCTTTTGAGTATTTATAGTGTACCAGTCAAAATATGTTTATCCATCTAACATGAGCTGGAACTCACAAAATGTACTTCAAACCCAGCCCAGGCCAGAAAGTTGTATTCAGGACCAACCTGAATTCGAACCCATTTCCTAAGCCCCAAATCAAACACCTAATGAATAACATATACTGATGGCACACACACGAGAATTTATTTTTAAATCCGGCTCACTAGCAGAGCGGAGAAGACAACGAGACTCAAGATTTAAATATATATATATATATATATATTAACCAATTTAAATACTAGAGACGTTACCATGATAAGATCTAATATATTTAATTAATAGGAAGGGGGCTTTACTAATGAATAGCTATGATCAATTAATGAATTGGATTGATTTAACAATGAAACAGAAACTGATATATGATGAATTAATAATATATTTATTGACTATTACATATATATTTTGACATAACCCATTATTTATTTAGAGTAGGAAAATACATGCAGGCATTTTATTTACTGACTAAGCATCATTAATCTAGGCAATTGTACAATAATCATTGATACATTGGTAACATAAGTTTGTGGCTATTACTTAATGGAGCTAAATATTATACTATATAATAAATCACTACATTCCAATTATTAGTTATGCCATTTCATAATTAATTTGAGTGGCCATCATACCTATAATCAAAACAAATCTGGAATGAGAATTAATAATACATCCGATTATGACAAATTTATATATTTAATATGAGCATATAAAGCATCCCAGATAACTTTAGATCGAATGGGTTTTCAACAATGCTTTGGCTCAATGCTGAAGGCTGCATACTAGGAAGGTAGAGTTGGCTATAAAGATTTTAGTAATGCATTACGCACAGGTAAATATAATAGTAAAGTTGTTCTGTGGATGGATGAATAGATTTTAGAGTTTTCACGAACAACACCAGTTTACCCAATGACCGATCATCATACTGCTAAACAAGAACCTTTATTTGGTTCATAAGAGGTGGGAAACTTATATGTTAGCCTGGCCCTTAGCTCAGGTTTAGCTACTGCACTACCCTAAGAGTGAAAGATGGGCTGGCCTCACTGTGGATCCATCTTAATATATATCAAAACAGCAAAACGATAAAATATTGATAAATTTCACAACCACCAAGCCAAAGTATATTATAAATTAAATACCATACCACATGTGAACACTAGTTTATCAGATTGATAAAAAGAGCCAACTCTTCTGTAGCATGAGAAATACATATATGCTACTGATGGGAATATGTATATAAACTTTACTTTATCCCGTTCAATCTTTTCAGTTATCTATAATTAATAAACTCTTAAGGGGGAAAGTATATTTCAGGGGACTCACAAATACTTTAATAAGAAAATATACATATGATTACACTTCAGGCTAGTTTAATTTTTAGTAACATAATAATTAAAAGCTGCAAATCTGGATTTATAAGAAAAATTTTATATTTACATCAATTAATTAATAAATGACAAAATAAGAAGGAGCACAAAAGAGTCACCATTATTTATAAAATAGGGTTTCGAAACAGTGTGCAAAATGGTGCTATAATAAATCATAATATGAAGATTTTAAATAATATCCTAAAAAACATATTTTGTAACTACATGCACACCATTTCAAAACATAGGCATAATTAATAATAATTAAAATAAGCAAAATAGAAACAAATATAACCTCAATGATTAAGTTATATAGCAAACATTAAGTTAATAAAGAAAATCAGCAAAAATTTGTCATTTATAGTATTCAAATATTATTTATAAGACAATTAAGACAGAGTTTACATTAATATAGTTAGCTAACCTGTATTTTAAAGAAATAATGATCATTTTGGATTTTCAACAGAGCTCTGTGATTTTACTTAATATTACAATGGTTATCCTATAGCTGGACTGGAGATACTCGAGACTGGAATGAAGGTGAGTTCTTTTTAGCTCCTTATGGCATCTTTTATTTAGTTGGGATACAGTCTAAGATGATATTCCTATAGCTGAACTGGAGTACTTGAATTGGAACAAAGGTGAATTCTTTTTAGTGGCTTATAGATCTTCTATTTGTTATAATAAGCTTATTATGGCAACATTGGTTGTTGCTTTGGCCTTGGGTGGATCAAACTTCAACATTCTATCATGGGGAAAGGCAGCAAATTCCAGCCTTTCTAGCAGGGCATAGCAAAACTAACAATTTACAGCTTCTGATAGTAACACCTTTTCAAAGAAAATAGAGTCCTTTTCCCACTTAAAATATAATCTATTTATATATTTCTACCTACCAAGCCTTGACACCTTTTGAAATTTTGTTTGCCTCAGGACCAATTGACTTTTAATTAAAACAAAATCATACAATCTGATTTTCTTCTATTGATAATGTCTCTGAGGTATTATATTTCATTTACTTAAAAAAAATTAATTAAATATATGAATTATATAATTTTGATTCTTATTTCATTAATTAAATCTTTTTTTAGGTATTATATATTTTTAAGGTTTAGCAGATAGTAACAGTCTTCTGATTTAATAGTAAAGTCTTTTGCTGCAAATAAATTCAGTCAGTAAACTAGATTTTACTTTTACCCAATGCAGGTGTGGTCACTAATTGATTTCTTATTTACAACAAAATTCCCATTTTTAATTATAAACCAATGACTTTTATTTTAACTTGACATAAACAACCTTTTAAACATATTTTCTTTTTCTACATTATTTGTTTTTTAAAAAAAACAAATTTGACAGATTTTTTTAAAAAAAATTTTAGTTTCAGTTATCCCTATAAAACACTAAATCAGAAAACAGTAAACTTATTTTAAAGAAAACATTTTATACTATATCATTTTATTTAATCTTAAAATATATGTACAAATCATTATGTCATCATTCCATGGTTTAAATTATCCATCCACATACAAATATAATAGTGAATATAATTAAGAATTGACTGATAAATGAACAAAATATTTTATGATAATTATGAGGATTTATACGCTATAATTTTATCAACTTGTCTCATTATAGCATACTTTCATATGTAAATGGATGATGCCATTCAGGCGGCCATGATAGCAAATTTTACTGCTCAATTTTTATATAACATTTTGACAGTTCAAATAGGTTCAAATCTTGTTCAGACAAGCAGATCATTAAATTAATGGTGAAATGGAAAGTGGGCTGGGAGGTTTCATTTGAATACTCATATTTACCTTATTTATTCTCAAATTTGTTAAGTAATCATTAGATGCCAACATATAAATATAATTTTAGAAATGGATGATAATAACCTTGCTCCATGTTTATTCAATTTAATTAATTAACTTTATTAAAATCAGATAGAAAATGATACCACTTCAATTGCTTTTTTTAGTCAAAGACAACAAGAATGAAGAATAAAATTTTCAAATTTTAATACTAATTTACATATATGTAATTATTATGACCTGAATCAATTTTGGTCTTAAATAATCTTCATGAAATAAAACCTTGAAGTATTCATTTTAAATGCCTTTGTGACATCCCCAGTCATTGAGAATATATAAAAGTGTAATTAAATGTCAATTTTTAAATAATTATGTAGTTACAATGATGAATTGAGAGTTCATAAAAGCACTAAAATAAATACTCTTATTATTCTACCTTATAAAAATTATTTGAAGTCAAAATCCGATTCAGGCCATAACAATTTTTTTATAATAATAACTCTAAATTCCTGTTAAATCTTGAAAATATCATTGTTCATAGCTGAAAACAGAAATATATTTATTTTATAAAGGGTTTAGATGATGATGTTAGATGATGATAAATGCGAAATAGTTAAATAAATTTAATAAAAATACTGATAAAAAAATTATCTCAAGGATCCTAAAATTATTTGACACGTAAATGTCTTTAATTATATCATTTAATAAAATCAAAAATAATCATTTTACTATGTTCTTTATAAATATGATCCATTAATATATTAAAATTAAAAAATAAAAAATAAATTGTTTAATACTTTTTTTTTCAAATCTTGTTTTTTATTTTTTTTATTTTATAAAACTTTTTTTTATTTCAGTTTTCCTCCAACGTAATGGTTTATAAAATAAAATAATAAAACAGCAAGATTTCAAAAAAAAGCATTAAAACAGTCATTGTTTTTTTAAATTTAATTCTATGATTATACCTTTTTGTACTGTTTATTAAAAACCCTCATTTTTTTAATGTTTAATATAAATTTTATTCTTAAATTCTTTCGTTTTAATCTACTATATGAAAACTACTTTCAAGGATATTAAACATAAAATCTAAATTTAATTAAAAAAAAAAATTGTGCGAAAATTGCAAATAATTTTTAAACATGTATATATGTTTAATATTCTGAAGATAATCATATAAGAGGTATAAGTAAAAATTTTAGAATTTATAATAAAACATTTTTATAAACATAAACATAATAAAACATAAAAAAAATCAAGGTTCTTAATAACAGATACAAAAAAGTGTAAATACAAAAATAATAAATACTACTGACATGAAAGCAATCCAATAGTTATTAGCAAGTATGACAGAAATGGATGAGTTATTGATATATTGCTTTAACTGTAAAAAAAATAGTTCCAAAAAGCTTTATAATGTTTTTAAAATTTATCTGAAGTGAATTTTTATTATATTATAACAGATGTAAAGTTATCATGGATTCAAAGTATTTTAAAACTTTGCATTTCAGGCAATTGTAAGAAGAGTGCCATTAGTAATGAACATTATTTTTATATATGTTTTAGTAATTTGAACATTTGATTGATTTAAGTAAGATGAATACTTGCAATACTATTTAAAATCATTTTGATATGATGGTATGAAAGGAATATTGTAACAAAAAATGAAAAATCAGAGATATTTGTAAAAAAAAAACAATACACAAATGGTTTATCATTTCATTAAGCAAGAGATTATGAGATAGTAAAGCATTCAAAGTAACAAACTTGAGCTGCAAAATTTGCACTATGTCTCTGTACTATACTACATACAAATTTGTAATAAAAATTGTGTTAAACAAGATTGTTTCTAATTCCACCTTTTTCTTCCATTATTGTAGAAGTGCTATTTGGAATAATTTGTCAATAAAAACAAAAACAATATCAAAAGATTTAGACATTTCATAGTATAGATTTTAATTAGAAAAGTTAAAACAATAATAGCATCTTGACCTAATAGATTTACCCTGTTTTGATAATTGTGAGATTTTTGAAAAATGAATTAATGATATAAACATTTTTGTTTAGTATATAATGTTCAAACATTTCTGGTGCATTATTAGCCAATGATGAAAAAAAATACAACAGTTTAGATATTAAATGGTTTACTTTAGTAGAACAATTCTGAGTTAAAATAAATATCTACAGCTAAACAAGATTTTTAAGTCAGTAAAAAATAATTTCATGTTAAAACAAATTAAAATAGCATCACAATATTTCATATAAGCATAAGCAAAAAATAAAGGTGTGATATATGTAGACACATTAATATTTTATCAAGTTAATATGTAAAGCAATCATAATTGATTTAATTCCATTTTTTAAGCTTGCAATCATCCTGGATTGAAAATAATAGCTATTACATCTTTGAATCCTACTGAATTTTAATTTATTAAACTTTACTTTGTTCCTTTTAATAAAGTATAATTATTTCCAAAGCAAAGACTGCCAAGAGAGGTGGAAAGTTTAGAGATTTATTTAAGTATGAATTTATTATTTCTTTATTATGCTTAGATTGAAATTTATTTAGTGGCTATGAAGAACAAAATTATTTATGTTATATAGTATACTGTTAGGGATGGAGATAAGCTCTATTAATTTATTTGAGTGTTTGCCATGAGTGGATTATATAGTATATTGTCCAGGATAAAGAAAGCTCTTCCTCAGCTTGTTGAAATAATTATTAGGATTGGATTATATCCACCAGATTAAGTAGTTGTATTTTATGAATTATAGTATGAGAAGCCAAGTAGTGTGTTTGCCTTATTTTCTTGGTGATGAGACCATGTCCTCACCAGTTTCTTTTAAGTCTCAGAAGTTAAACTTGAGAGCTATTGTGTATTGTTATTTAAATGATTAGAGTTGTGAAGGTCTTTTATCCCTCATGTGCCCTATGAAATGTTTTACATCATTTATTCATAGCCAATTGTAAGATAATTTGCTGATAAAAATAAGCTAAAGGTATAATTGATTTTTCTCACAGAACATTTGAAGCAGAATTAGTATCAAAGCTTGGTTGGCCATTGTCATCATCTGTATTATGATATTTATCACAATTTCATAAGTAATTCAATCGTATTTAATTATATTAATTATTTTGTAACAGATAGCGTAATTCAGATGCACACATAAAAATAGTATTAATTTGGAAGGTATGGAGAAATCCATCATTAATGTGTAACTTTTTAATTATTATTTCCAATCATTTTATATTAATTATTTAGATTTTATACCATTAACTCTCATAATGTTTCTTCCTGATTTGAATAAGCATGCAAGAGAAAACAAAGTATAGCTAATTAAAAGAATTATTGATTTAATTTGTAAAGTATAATTTGATCTTTTACTCTTAGATTTAAACTCCTTTAATAGTATTTTGATGTGCATTTAAAGTGTATCGATATTAAAAGTTTTTAACACGGATGAACCCACAAAATATGTATTTTATATATATATATATCATACATAAAAAATGTAAAGATAAACTAGTCAATAAAATAATTAAAATTATGCCAAATTCAAAACTCACCCAGACCAACCAAAGAAAATAATCTATGTAATACAACCACTGGTTTCACCACTAAAAACAGACTTCTCAAATGCAAAGGAGTAAAACATATCAACAAATATATACTAACTATTACCTGTAATTCCCAATTATATCTCACACTCCGTTAATATTAAAAAACACTTAACATGTTAATTGTTTCAGAATCATATATTTTTGTAATGAAGATTCTTTAATTCTTTTTTATTTCATATCTTTCAAAGAAGACAACCTTAGCATCATCAAAACTAATAGTGTGACTGCATCTCTTTTATGGAATAAAGCAGAACTAAGATATTTTATTTGTAACTAAGTTATTTTTTATATATCCATAAAAGAGATTTATACCATACTATTAGTTGTGATGTGGCTAATGTTGTCTTCTTTAAAAGAAACAAAATAAAAATAATTAAATAATTTTTATTATTAAAAATTTATGATTTTAAAGCACTTAGCATGTTTAATATTAAGGATTTATGGAATGTAATTGGGAATTGTGGATAATATTATATATTTGTTGATATGTTATAGTTAATTGCATTTGAGAAATCTGATTTTAGCAGTGAAACCAATGATTGTGTTATAAAGTTTGTTTTCATTAGCTAGTTAATTTGGTTCAAATTTGAGATAATTTTAATTATATAAGCTTTCAAATATGCACACAGCATATTAGATATAATCCAGTAATTACTAAGTTAATAACGATTATTCTATCTAATTAAATAATAAATAGTGAATGGATTTACATATATACACTCATGTATAATTAGGCACTTTCACAATATGTAAAGTAAAATAAAATATTTTAATTCTCAAAAATAATAATACATCTATATGTCAATGTTGTTCTATTTTAACCACATTAAATAGTAAATGATAAATTGTATATAAAATACATACATATATGTGTATTTTAATATAAAATATTTTAATTATCAGTTTAAATTATTTTACACCACAAAAACAGTTATTATTTTTTTTTTTTTGACTACTCTTAAACTTTAAAACAAATAATTTAGGAAAAGTAAAACTTCATTTAGCTTCTTGAATAATCCTGTTTGAAATGTTTTTCATTTTAACTTTTGTTCTCTACTTACAAACTTTATGATTTCTACATGTATTATTTTAACTCTACAACAACATTTTTTATGAATGACATAATAAAATTCTAGAAAAATATAACTAGTATTTCTATCCTCTGAAAACAAACTAGTCAATTAGTTTTATTTTTTGTTCAAAGGAAAATTCATTTAATTTATTGAAAATTTGTCTAAAATGAGTCAGGTAAAGTATTAGAGCTGCGACATGAAGAATTATAATCGTTTAATCATTAAATTAATTATGTTATTAAATCAAAAACATATTTTAAAATCTACATTTAGAAGAAAAAAACAATTTAACAAAAAAAAAAATACAAAAAGCATTAATGTGATGAATAGTTAAAATGCATGTTTAAATCAAATGGAATGTGTGTTTGCAGGTACATATTCTGCATAATCTATTTTAATACAGTGTACATGCTTACACCTTCATTTATATATGTAATATATGCGGGATCGAACTCAGACTTTCACCCAACCTACAACTCTCAGTGCCATTTTATATTACTGACTCACCTGATCACACACATGTTGAAAAGATAAATAATCACCAATAGTCATATTTCGTGCTAAACCAGCACTCATCAGTTGGTTCAGATTACCATCTCCACACATATATAAATTAGTACTCAGCTTTATATTAAGATAACCAATCTTCATACATTAATGAGTACTGGTTTAGCACAAAATACGTCTATTGGTGATTATCTTTTCAACATGTGTGTGATCAGGTGACTCAGCAATATAATATGGCACAGAGTTGTAGGTCATATGAAAGTCTGACTTCGAATCCCACATATATTACACATATAAATGCAGAGGTATATGCAGGTGCAAACACACACTCAATTTGATTTAAACACGCATTTTAACTATTCTTCACATTAATGCTTTTCATATTTTTTTTGTTAAATTGTTTTTTTTTAAAGTACATTTTAAAATATGTTTTTGATTTAATAACCTAATTAATTTAATGATTAAACAATTATAATTCTTCATGTTCCAGCTCCAATACCACAGTACCATAAATTTTCATTAATTTATAAAGTTAAAGTTAGAAAGAATGAAAACCTCTTGCGCTCATTACTATCTAAAAGCCAATCAGATCGTAAGTACATGACAGAGAATTTGACAAGAAAAGGGTGGTCCACCCTATTCTTTACTTATCTTTCTATATATACAAGCCAGTCTAAAGTACTTAGATCTGAAAGCATGAATATTAAATATCTTCACACTTAACTCACTGAGTTTAAATACAAACATACAGTGTGAAATCCTACGATTTACTACACAGTAGTTTTCAGATGTTATAACATGCAGTAATGTATATAAATAATATTTATTTTTATAAAGTGCAAACAGTATTGAAATTAAATTGAGCAACTGCAAACCTCTGTCTTGTATTTATGATCTGATTGGCAGTTAGATGTGAGAGATTTGCAGTCTCTCAATTTAATTTCAATACTGTTTGTGCTTTATAAAAATAAATATTATTTGGAAAGAATATGCAATAAAATATTTTTATTAGCCAAATTCTTTTGTTTATACTATACCTCAAGTGTGTACAGTAAATACAAAACTGACTATTCACTTTTTTGTCTATGCTTTATAAATTCAATATGATATTGGATTCTCATGACAAGAACATTGGCTTTTTGTTGTCATATTTTGAAAGCTTATAAGGGAAATAAATACTGGTGGGGTCTTAACTCCATTTAGTTTCTATAATTTGATGAACTATAGTCAGAAGCACAGTTTATTTTTTATCTATTGGAATATAAAACAGAAAAAGCATTTTTTACATCTCTGGGAGTTCAACTGTCCCTTTAAGCTGGATTTCTACATTACTTTATCTCAAATTAGTATCAGTTCATCTGAACCCACCAACTATTTATAATATAGAGTGAAATTAAAAACAAAATAATTATAATATGTTATTTACATCGTATTAATACAAACATGATAATTGTCATTGTGCTGTTTAATTAATTTGTATTAAACCTTTAACATTTGAAATACAAGCACTCTTTCTGTACCTGGAGTCTAATTGTAAATATAGGAGATTTGAACCCAGACTGTGTATCAGTTATATTAGATAATGTGGATAATTGTAAGGTGCTTGAAAGTATGAGTTTAAATCCACTATGTTAATCTTTTAATTAAAATATATTATAAGATTAACTATAATTAATGTACAATAAAATTTAGATTTTTGCCAAAATTAGAGATGACGAAATAAAATATTTGTATTAAAAAAACTTTTTTAAAAAATAATTCATTTTAACTAATTTACAGTGTTTTAAAAATATCAAACATATTATTCAATATATATTCCAATTATTCCAAATTATATATTTTAAATAAATTTATATGAGTAAATCTTGTCTGTGATCATTTCTACTTTTCCTTTTAAGACTTAATTTTATATGCAAATACATTATGTTGTATGCCATAGGGCTGTTATCTATCTATCTATCTATCTATCTATCTATCTATCTATCTATCTATCTATCTATCTATCTATCTATCTATCTATCTATCTATCTATCTATCTATCTATCTATCTATCTATCTATCTATCTATCTATCTATCTATCTATCTATCTATCTATCTATCTATCTATCTATCCATCCATCCATCCATCCATCCATCCATCCATCCATCCATCCATCCATCTATCTATCTATCTATCTATCTATCTATCTATCTATCTATCTATCTATCTATCTATCTATCTATCTATCCATCCATCCATCCATCCATCCATCCATCCATCCATCCATCTATCCATCTATCTATCCATCCATCTATCTATCTATCTATCTATCTATCTATCTATCTATCTATCTATCTATCTATCTATCTATCTATCTATCTATCTATCTATCTATCTATCTATCTATCTATCTATCTATCTATCTATCTATCTATCTATCTAAAAGTTTTATTATGAAGAAAAAACACATTTACATCTATGTTTAAATTTGAGTCTTTCAAAACCTAGTTAATTAGGATTGTAATTATTTTTAAACATTTTATGAATAGTCAAGCCAGATAACTATGAGGTATTAGTCAACTACTTTTATCAAAAGGATAGAACTAAAATAAAAAAAAATCTACACAACATTCACCATTCAACAACAATCTCTTTCTTTGCCTTTTTTTAAAGGAATGGCAGAAATAGCTAACCATTTGTTAGCTATTGAAATCTATTTTGTCTTTTAATCTCTCTCTCTCTCTCTCTCTCTCTCTCTCTCTCTATATATATATATATATATATATATGTCTCTCTCTCTCTCTCTATATATATATATATATATATAGTATAAACCATTATACAATTACAAATATCCAGTACCGCCCTCTGTTTAAAAGTCTATATCTCAATAATAACGAACTTCAAAACAAAGAGCGTTACTGGATATTTGTAATTGTATAATGGTTTATATATTTGTATAATTATTTCAGTTAGTGGTAACAGTAACTTTCTTTATATATATATATATTATATGTGTGAATTTGTTTTTAATATTTTTTCTTTCATGTGTTTTTTCTATTGTATTATTGGATACAAAATGTCTAATTTTTTTATACGTAGTTACTCACATAATCTTGAAAATTAAAATTGAGTGTATTATAACGATCCCTGAGAAAATTTCACATCAATATATATATATGTTGAGTAGCTTTTCACACTAAGGTATGCATGATTTAATACAGTGATAGTGATGGACTCTCATACTTAAGATTCATAGTTAGTGCTTGCAGCTTGTCAATTCTAATGCTCAAATTTCTTATAAACTTCTCAACAATAAACAAGTCACCTCCTTTATTTCAGATTATTTTTCAAAACCTTGTGTTACTTTTTTGCAGTACTATATAATACAACTCACTTGTATTTTTAATAAAGTCTTATCTTTTATTTGATAAATATAATAAAATAATGAATAACTATTTAGACAGATAAATTTATTATATTATTATTAATACAAATATAAAATAATAATAATAATAATAATAATAATAATAATAATAATAGTAATAATAATAATTATTAACATAGATATAGATTTTAAATTTTGTTAAAGATTAATAAATTTATTCACATAAATGTCTGGATATTTATACAGAAAAGGTAGTTTATATAATATAAAATAACTTTTATTAATGTTTAGCATGTTTTTAACATTAAACATCACATGATCACTATCTCATACTAGCACATAATTGTTATTAAACAAGGCAAAAACTCTCTCCATACAGTAGTGCCACCCTGTGCCAATCAGAGTAATCAATGGATGCCAGAAGGCTTGTGCATAAAATCCCTATCTAATGCCTACTCACCCAATATCCCCAGACTAGTTTCTCAGATCCAAGGCTTCCCACTGATGATTGACACAAGCCAGACACTAGTCTGGGGATATTGGATGAGTAGGCATTAGATAGGGATTTTATGCACAAGCCTTCTCCATTGATTACTCTGATTGGCACAGGGTGGCACTACTGTATGGAGAGAGATTTTGCCTTGTTTAATGTTTTTAACATATAATATATCATAATCATATTAATCTCACTTCTTTATTGTTGTGATTATGATATATATGTAACATGCTAAGTGTTAATAAAAGTTAAATTAAAATTATATAGACTATCTTTTCTGTCTAAAATGTTCTGAACATTTATATGGATATTACAATTAACCAGAAAAAAACAACAACTATTTTTAAATTATTTTTATTATTACAAAATCAGATCAGCATATTATTATTTTAACTCTTATTTTGACATATTATGATATTAAATATAAATACTGTATATTTAAAAATCTGTTAAATATTAATTTCCTTCAAGCAAATACATCAAGATATCAGATTACTACAAATAAATTCCATGATATTCTTTTGATAAACTAATTTCATCAATTGCTTTCTCATCATTTTTTTTAAAAATTTATACACGTATTTTATTAAGATTAACTCTACAAAATGAATAACTTTTGTGAAGTACTTTTGATATATTTACCTTCTTTTTAGGAAAAAAATATATCAGTGTTATTATTAACTATTTATTAAGCTAACTCACAGAGTCAATTTTTAGAGAAAAGGAAATGTGAATTATTTAAAGAGCCTAAAATAATGCAAGAATTTAATGATGAGAATATATTTATTATATATAATAAAACAAGTTGTGTTATTATAATATAATAAAAAACATCTAAAAAATGATGAGGTTTCAAAAAAAAATTTTTTGTTGGATGTCAACAAACAAATTGGATTACAGATGACTACTATCATTACTATTGTATATTTCGACTTTAGAATAGTTCATTAAAGTGATAGACTCAAAATATAATGTTTCTTAATTGTTAACATAAAACATCCAATCTATATAAATAGATGGATATGATATAAGATAAAGTTAATTTAATAATTAGTTATATATATCTAATGGTATAATAAAATTTATATGTAAATTATAATGGTCATATTTGCACATTCACACAACAAAATCCAGTTTATCAAATTATCCCAAAGCTGACCTAGATGAGGGGTTGAGACCTTGAATCAAACCACACCCCAGTTCCTTCATCAATACTTCATGGTTTACTACCATATGGATAGCAGATATGATGTTACACTTGGACTCCTTAGGGTGGAGTATGAGACTCACAGAATAAGTACTAAATTAGTGATTAACTAAATAAACACACACACACATGCTAACTGAGATAATGCATATATTAATAATAAAATGAATAGATATGGATAAGATTTGGGAATGGATTGTGAATATCACACTAAACATTATTACAAGTTTAGTATCTTTAATTATTAAATCATAAGTTAATTAATACAAAATACAAGTGCATTGAGGTTTTACACTCGCAGGTGTCATACAATGATGAGCTGAGTTAGTACAGGGGTCTCATCTTTTAGGATGCACTTTAAACCATTTAATTTTAAAGTTTATTACAAATTATATATGTGGTTAATAATTATAGCTGAATATAGTATGACATCTATTCTAGGATTGCTATAGGAGTTAAATCTTACAAGAATAATAACTGACAAAATATAATTTATTCTGATTAACTTTTACATAATGAGCAATAAATGTGCTCCCTATGCAAATTATTACAGAACTGGTGTTCATATTAATGCTGAACTGAATAATAATATAGAGGGATAAACTAGTGTTTGTACTGAAGCTTCTGATACTAAAGTTTTACATTAACTAGTACTCAGTTCCCTTGGACTGTATGACTTGCTATCATAAAATGAACCTTAGTTTAGGAGATCAGAGCAGTTTTACAAAATTGTCTCTGGACCTTCATGTTCCAGTTCTAGAGATGCTGTCTGAATTAATAATAAGGGGATGACATTTTACCAGAATCCCATTTACAAAAAAAACATAGTAAGGCATATTGCACATGTTGTGCTTTGTTACCAAAATAATATTGATATTAAAATTAAACTAGGGTGTTAAATACTTTAGTTTCTGTCTATGAAACTACATTATTTCAGTTTGCTGATTAGCATATGTAAAACATGCTAAGAAGGATTTTGTTAAAGTAATCTGGTTTAAAGATTAAATCTGGATAGTTTATATAATAAACTAAGCATGAGAAAAGTATTTTTGGGTCTTTTATTTATTAATAATATGATTTTATATTACTCTTGTTATTATTAACTACACATATTCATTAACATGCAAACCTTAATCATAAGCTAATACATAGTAGCCTAACTATATATACATATATAAAATAGATATCAAAACAGAGATTTATGTTTGCTAAAGAAGCAGCATAAATCAATTATGTGAAAGCTTCTAACCATCTCTCTATATTATTAATATTATTAATCACTGGTTTGAATTTTGACATATAAAATGAAACAAAATAATATAAAAGAGAAACAGCATGACTGCAGATTAAGATTGTATTGATAAAATAACTGGATATAGTTATTATGTTTAAAAGAATTATTAAGTTATATTTATTTATTAAGTAGGTAAGATCACTACAGGTTGAATTAAATTTATATTACATAGTTTAATTTAATTTGAAAAACATTTGGAAGTTACAATTTGTGAACATTCAATAATATAGCTACCATTAGAAACATTAAAAGTCATTTAATTTTAGATTTAATTTTAAAGAGATCTGCAGAAAGAAATGTTACAAGTCCTCTTCTATATGAATCTTCCAGAAGGTAGTGGCACTATTACTTCTCTGGGTGGGCTGTTCTCCATTGTCTTCTTGGAAAGCTTCTAGTCTTGAATTTCTCCATTCTAATATACCAGTCTTCCAAATGAAGTTGGCAAATTTGGTAGGCTTCTAGCCACTCATTTCCATTGTCAAAA
The DNA here is from genome assembly GCA_028023455.1 of Epiperipatus broadwayi. Classification (NCBI taxonomy): domain Eukaryota; kingdom Metazoa; phylum Onychophora; class Udeonychophora; order Euonychophora; family Peripatidae; genus Epiperipatus; species Epiperipatus broadwayi. The sequence continues at coordinate 173,959 of JAQFVV010000796.1, read as the reverse complement.
TAGGCATAGCTCTGGCAGCAAGTGCTTAATAGATGGTGAATTTTAGTGCTAAATGTTGTGGGTTTTTGTATTAACTTTTTGATTTACCCTTGCAACATTCATTAACTTTGTTTACAGTTTTAGTTTATAATCTTTAAATTTAATGTAGTTTTATTACTTTTAAAATTTAGCATAAAGATTTTATAAAAGACAAAAGCAAAATTGAATGAGTTGAAAAATAGTGCTGGTTAAATGATTTTGCCTTGTCTTAAATTTATTTTAGACTTATTTTAAAATCCATTCTTGGTCTCCACATAAATTGAACTATGTGCATGTGGCATAATGTTTTCCAATAAACATGATATCTTTTAAAATGGATTTAAGTTGCATAAACATTCTATTATATATGTATTTCAATCATCTCTAGAATTGAAATTATATGTGAATTTTAAGATAAATAAAAAAATTGTACATTTTCATTTTAATAAATCAAAGATTTATAAGTAGTAAATATTTTTGTAATGCTTATTAAACAGTTTTGCATTAGAGCTTATATATATATATATATATATATATATATATATATATATCTATATATATATATATATATATATATATATATATATATATATATATATATATATATAAGTATCCATACATATATAATGATGTGTACACAGATACACATTTAATTTTAAATATACAAATATACATTATATGTATGTACATACATTAAATACCTTGTTATACATAACTATAGTTAAATATATGTGAACTTGGAGGAATTTAAATACAGAATAAACATTACTATGGAACATAGTAGGTGAAATGAGATGCCAGTCAATAAATTTTATTTCAATATGTGTATATGTATAATCACTACCCTTTTCCCATTTTAGCATTTTCTTTGCCACTCATATTTGCATTATATTTTCAACATTTTATTTTAAAATTAAATATTTGTTCTGTATTGTGCATTTACATTTTACAGTATTTATTTACATGATTTTACCAAATGAAAAAACACTCTTAAAAATAATATTTCAAATTTGCAATAAACTTAGGTATGTATTCAGAACAATAATATTTTTCTTGTTGATATATTGTGACTTTGCCAATAAAAATAGTTAATGAATGAAATATTTGTTATTTAATCTCAATTTTTAAAGTCGCAAGAATTATTGCTATATCATCATAAACTACTGATATTCAGTTGCAAAATTTAAAACTCTCCTTACAATAATTGAGATAGTAAAAAAAAAATATTATAGTGTTTGTGAAGGCATTAATTTTTGGCCCTCATAATTTTTTTTTTATTAAATGCTTTTATTGGATTTGGAGAATCTGTTTGTTTGTTAACTTGTAATATTTTTCAAGTTAGAATGAAATTTTAAAATTGAGGTTTAATATATTTAAATGCAATAAAATTGTTTGAAAATTGATATATAACTAAGTTGTATCACCCTAATCTATTTAAGACTTATCTTTTTAGTATATCAACTAGTTTTATAGATGGAGGAAGTATGCATTTATTTTTCAATTTAATAACATGTTTAAAACCATTTTAAACTCTTAGTGTATATATCATATTTAGAATGTGTACAAAATTATATATGTATAATAATAAATCAATAACTAGGTTTTCTACTACAAACTATTTCTATTTTTATTTTAAAATAAATGTTTTAAGGAAAAAGTGAACTAGAAAAATCTCACTATTTGAAACAATCACAAAAACTTAAAAAAAGTTGTAAATGTTTTTTTTTTTTTTTAGCATTTTTTTTAAAAAAAAAACTGTTTTAAAATAAAAATAAATCTATCAATTTAAATAATAAACTTAGTTTTCTGTATTATTATGCATATATAATTATGTACACATGTAAATATATATATATATTCTGTATATAAATATTTTTATATATAAGTCATTAAATATTTCTTAAGCTTAGAAATTAATTAACACAATTCCCATTTCTTATAAAAAGTTCTAGTGATATTATATATATATATATATATATATATATATATATATATATATATATATATATATATATATATATATATATATATATATATATATATATATATACACATTTTCCATTTTTCTAGGCCTCTACACGCTAATATAAACTGTGCATGAGTTGATCAAGCTATGTCAAAAAAGAAGAAAGTTATATTTCTATTCTAAAAACATAGCTATATTTCCTGATCAACTCGGCCTATTAATTGTTGAGAATTGTACTATTGATGAAATCAGCTTTTAATTTATTTAATCTGGGCACCAGAATTCCTAAGAATTTGCTGAAATCATCATATAACATCTCACAAATAAAAAAAAAATACTTTTAAACTAATTGGTATTACATAATACCATAACAAGAATTATTTTCTCCTTTTTGATTATTATTCCTGGGCTTGTTTAAACATATTGGCAAGGTAAATTCCGTTTTAAATCTTATTAAACTAATAATAAATTTAATACTAAAAAATAATAACTATTATTAATAATGAACAAATGGAAATTGATATTAGAAATATTTTTATTATTATAACATTAAACATCTGTTTAAGTTAAAATGAGAATTCCTAATGAAGTAAATCAGAGAGAACACATATTAATTCAAATATGATGCAATCAATAAAATAAAATAATTAATTAAAAAGTTCTGGTATAAACAAAAGTCTCTTGTACAGAAAAAATGAATGTCTCTATCGGGATTTTTTTAAGACTTGTTTGCAAACACTTAATTTTGTCACAATCAGGAATAAGTAGTCTTAACTTACCGGTAAGTTTTGTGAATTCACGAAGGTTGTAGATAACTATGCATAGTTTTTCTGGGTTGAATTGAGCTCACGGCCTTTGATTATTAGTTGATCGTGGTGCTGGTTCCATAGGCTAGTTGCTTAAGCTTCTCTGGTGTCCATCGGTAATGATGTCAGCTAAAGCTCTGGTCTACTCTCGTATGAATAACTTTTTCATCATAGAGTGGTCTGGATTCTCTAATCCAAAACCAACCAAAAGAATATCAGCTAAACCAAGATGTTCCTCCAATCGAATCCCTCCTTTTTATACTAGAGGTCCAGTTTTCAGACTTCTGTGCATATCTTTTGTTTATCAAAATATACATAATCTTATATATTCTTTATAAAATTTATGTTACAAAGTATTTTTTTCAGCATAATTCTTCCATCTTTAATTAGTTGAAATATTTCTACTTTCTCTTATCTAGATTGGTAATATGTGTCTTTTGTTCTCTCCAATTCTAACTTTTTCTAATTACATTAAAAAAAATATGGAAGAATAATTTAACTTTCATTGTACGTTATTTTTTTTTAAAAAAAATAGTCAAAAAAAAAATCTAAATCTACTTTTATTTTTTAGCTTTTACCAAATGCCAATATTTTTGCAATGTATATAAATAAACATTACAATACCACCAGCATTAGGAGATGGGAATAAAATAGGGGTTTACACTTATTTTATTCTTAAGTTTTTAAATTCATATTCGTGTGTTTTTTTTTTTTTGTATTAACGTGCTGATATGTCGCGTAGACTGATTCAACAAGCGACGTTCGGCTTTAATGCCCACTTTTAGGTCTAACATGGCAGGAATGGAAAATATTTCACATTCATCTGTGTCCTTTCTGCTTAAGTGTAATAGTAACGATAAGAAGCCCAAGTTATAAGCACAAACGAGCGTTGCTCATCGTTTTGAGTCTTACAGACTCACAGCAACTTGGTCCAACTTGATCTGCCTTCCCCTTTATTGGGATCCCTGCTAGAAATAGTCTGATGGGCATATAAGGGTGGTCTTATGTTAATATGCTGCATACTGGGACTCAGGGCTATGTTTTTCCCCTCTTTAGTAACCGCCTACCTGGTCAAATACTTGTGATTTTTGATTATCACCATTTTACTGTGTATTTTTTTTCTTTCTGATGAAAACCAGTCCTCTGGTTGAAATATAATATTATTTATTGGATTTATAAGTCTTTTTTTGTTTATATATATATATATATATATATATATATATATATATATATATATATATATATATATATATATATATATATATATATATATATATATATATATATATATATATATATACTTGTCTTGATAATTTAACATTTTCATAGTTAAAAACCCTATTGCCTGAGCGAATTAAAGTTTTAAACTTTTGATTGGTCAATTACAGAATCAGCAGTAAAAATATATTTGTGTTTTAAAATTATACTCATTTTAGTTTAGTTTCTAAAAACAAAATTAATAGTTTGTCAGATTATTAAAGTAGATGAAAGTTTTTTCAAAAATAAATTTCTATTTATAATTGATAAAATAATCTATAGCGGACAACATAAAACATACTTTGTGTAACCTATTACAAAATGTAGCCTACATCATTGATTTCTTTCTCAATTTACTTTAATGTAAAAGTAAATAATATTTACTAAAATCTGAACTATTCTTCCAAAATAATTGTATTTTAATACATATTTTAGAAAAAATATAATAAATATGTAAAAAAAATACTCTAAAACATACATTTTCATTTTGAAAATCAAAACAAAGAACTTAGACCTTTCAAAATTGTTGACAAACACTGCCTATTGTAGAGAATGAGAAACAACCAATCAACACCTTGGGAGACAGGATTTATCTTATTGTTATAACTTTAATTTAAATATCATTGATTTTTTAGATGTAAAATAATTTTTAAAAGATCAGCATCATATGGTACATTTTTCTTCATAAAATAAGTGTAAAATCAGAAAAATAAAGTAAAAGTTAGCAGTTTGAGAGTGAGTTAAATTCAAAGATGTTCATCTTTGGAGAGTATGGAGAGAAGGTTAAAATATAATATAGCTTTACATTTTCATTTACAGTGCCATTACTAAAAACTTAAAAATAATAGATAACATTTTTTATATTAAATGCTTTTATTGATTGAGCACTAAAAGAAATAAAATGTGTTTCTTCAATCACAAATAAAGTTTTTAGATTTTGCTTGAAATAAAAACATGCTAGGAAAATAGTACAGAAATTAATTAAGATCCATCCCTATTTTTATAACAAGCAGCTCACTGAGGATACCAGTAGCAGAAAACAGTCAAAGGTTGGGGATATTCTACAAAACTTGTTAAGAGTTTGCTTTGTGAGCTCTATATATAACATTTGTAAATAGAAGCTTATTAAATTAACTCATGTGACATCTGACTTGATTTTTTTGTAATTATATATATATATATATATATATATATATATATATATATATATATATATTAAAAACTATAAAACATGTTTATATATTTTTTTTAAACTTCAATATTTGAAAGTTGACAATTGTTATAACATTAGGATAACATCAGTAGCACATCAAAGACTGAACTAATCACTAGAATAATAGGGATTATTATTATTGATCATCACCATTAGAAAAAAAAGAAACAATTTATTTCTGCTGTTTAATATTTTTTTTTGGCATAATGACAACACTTTATTTGGATTTTCAGTAAAAAATGGCAGAGTAAAAATGGAAGCCGTGATCTTGGAATTTAGTTTCCTCTATCTTATCCTGACCAATAATTAACATCAATTGGAAGAAAATCAAATTATTAACAAGCATGCATTTGACTGGAAATCAACCTGGAAAGTCAATATAAGTATTACCTAAGTATTCAAAGCCAGTATGTCACTTCGAAATAATCCACTATGACCTAACTGGATAAAAGAATACTTCAACAAAATCATTTACAAATGGCTTATGAATTCATGTGTTCATATTTAAAATTGTTCTACATATTAATTTAATATACGTCAGAATGAATAAAGACATGTGAAATAATTGTAGATTTTTAAAACAAAAAGAAAACAACAAAGAAGATTAAATGGTAATTAATTTGATATTTTTTTTTGTATATGATTGTTTTTAAATTTTACCCATTTATATATATTTAAATTAACTTTAAATTTTGATCAATCAATATAAATAACAATATGCTAGATATCATTTACTATTAAAATTATTGGTTTATTTTAATTCATATGCAATATATACATACAATATACGAATAAGTTGATTTTAAATTTTAACTCATCAATATTAATAGTAAAATATTAAATGTCATTTATTATTAAAATGTTCCTGTTGTTTTTTAATTTATATGCCTTATATACATACATTATATAAGTAAATTGGTTTTAAATTGCAATTCATCAATATAAATAATATTGATGTGCTAAATATAATTTGTCATTAAAACTCTCTGTTGGTTTTTAATTCATATGTGTTGTACACATATGCTAGTTGTACACAATGAATGCTAGAAATTAAATTTATTGTGATTTGTTCTCATAAGAATAACTTATAAATATACACATAATGTATTATATTAGTGTTTAATATTTAATATTTAATATAAGCATTTAATATTATCATTCAGAATTTAATTTATAACTTCATCATAAGATATGTTAAA
>JAQFVV010000796.1:120000-165000 GCA_028023455.1 Epiperipatus broadwayi | reverse complement strand
TCACTGTTGTCAAGGCAACCTCTCTCTTTTTAAATAATAATAATATGTATAAAAAAATATATATATATATATATATATATATATATATATATATATATATATATATATATATATATATATATATATATATATATATATACTGAATTATAAGTGTCTAGTCAATTTAAAACTCAATATAGTTTTACATTTTCATTTATTGTGCCATTACTAAAAACTTAAAAATAAATAAAAAAATAATAAAATAATTATTACTTCAACTTCATTTGAAATTTTTAGATTTAATCTAAAATAAAAGCATTGGAGGAAAAGTCCAGATATTAATTAAGTCATTCCCTATTTTTTATAAATAAAAGGTTGATTTATATTAACTTATGAACTTTCCATGCTTTTATTTTAAATCTAAAAACTTCAATTGTGGTTGAAGATACTATTATTTTATTTCTTTTTAGTGTTCAGTCAATGAAAGTATTTATTTAAAAAATATTTTATCTCTAATATTTTATATGTTTTTTGATTTGTCCTTTTGAACAAACATTTTAAAAATAAAACCTAAATGTATATTTTTGTCTTAAAATAAATATTGATAAATATATTGCATAAATAAAAAGAAATATGCATATATAAATCGTAGAAAATTTATTACTTTTTTTCTGAAGTCATACAAAAGCAAAAAGCACTTGCAAAAATATTTCCAAGTGTTTTTGAAGCCTAAGAATAAAAAAAATATATCAATCAACACTGTTAGTTCATTTGTATTATGGTCTGTGAACAAGGTTAATAACTTTAATAATAAGCTAAAACATATTTTAGTAGTACATGTACCAAAATGCTGAGTATATATAATTTTTATTAAGTATGAGTTATGATTGGTATATTGAAAGCTTAAAGTTAAATAGGGAAATCGTTATTCTAATTGAACATTTAAAATCCATGAAATTAATGGGCTAGATTTTCCAACTGTTGTCATATTATTTTAATTTTGTTCACACATATGCAAATAAAAGCTACTGATTTGTTACATATAGTTTTATTAAAATTAATAGTTCATTTTTATTTATTATTGAACAGCTGTAAGATAAATGTTTATGTTTATTTAAGTTTAATAAACTTTATCCAATCCCTAGCCTCCATTTTCCACAGCATACCTCCACCACATATGTATTCTTTTTCTAGGTTATTTGCAATCTCTTGTAATTTAGTTTAAGACTTTAACAGTCCATATATTTTTATCTTTTTTAGCAATTTGTCAGTCTAATTTCATTTTCACTTTTTAATGATGTTAATGACATCTGTTTATTTTTTACCAATGCATTTTTTATTGTTCCTACTAACATACATATTTTCATACTTCAATTAGTAGTATGATGTCTGTATTGTTTTTCTATTAAGTGTCCATCTCTTAAATACATAAGTAAAAATTGTTAAAATACATCTATTAAAAATGGTCTTTTCAAAAACATGAATAGATTTTCTTTTAATATTAAATTATTATTATAAAAAGAATTCCATTTAAAAGATTAGTTTATTCCATTATATTTTCATTTTTATTAGTAATCTGACCAAGTTACCTTCTTCCTATTAGCAATAAAGATTATTAATCTTTATTTTTCTCTACTAATGAAATTCTTTATATATTTATTACCTTAGTGTTTTTAATGTTTGTTTTTAATCCTAAGTTTTTTATTTTTATCTGAAAATTCTTGCAGCGTTTTCTGAAACTCTAAAGCATTATTTTCAAAAACAAACACAACTGGAAAATCTAAATGAGTACATAATTTCCAATTATTTTTATCCTTTAGCTCTTATTTCAATATATAAAATACTTTCTTCTAAAACTGTTGTAAAAAATTTGGAAATATAGAATCGCTTTGTATTCACCCGTCAAGGTTAATTTTCTTAGTATCATCATGGAATCTAATCATTACTCTCAGATTTGTATAAATATTCTTAAGAATATGACAAAATCTGGGATAATTATAGAATCAAATACCTTTTGAATAAATGTAAATTCAAAGCAAAATGTCTCATATTCATTAGTATTTTCTATAATTTCTTTCAAAACATAAAAGTTACCCATTATGCTAAAACCAGTTTTAATTCCAGCTTATTCCTTTGGTTGGTTAAAATCCAAAGCTCAGTATAGATCAGTTAAAATTAACTTGATAAAGATTTTGTAAAAACTGATAATAGTCTCATGGATCAATAATTTATATCTTCTTTATCATCTATTTAGATATCAATTTTATTATTTTATTTTCCTAATCAGTTGCTACTGTTTTATGAGTAAAACTTTTCTAATATTTTATTTAATAGTTTGATCCGCATTTTTTTAAGATATCAATTTAAATTATAACTTTCTCTGGAGCTTTCCTTATCATAAATTTAATTGCATGTCTTACTTTTCATTTAAAATTCTGGGTAATTTAGAAAATATAATAAATATTGTGGATATTTTGATTTTTGATTCGTCTTTTTAAATATATATATATATATTATAGAACTCTTACATACATTTCATAATATCTTTTTTTTCTTCTAATACAAACTGTTTTATATTTTTAAAACTATTATTTTCTTCTATAGCTTTTGTCGACAATTCTCGATTATATTTTTTGTTATCGATATTAATCGTTTTATATATATATCAAAGCGTTGACCGGGAAGCGAACCCTGGCCAGCTGTTTGGCAAGTACGCTAACCGTTAGACCATTAACGCTTGACAGATTAATTCGTTTTTGTATTGTTTTACAAAGTTCTAGGTATTTAATTTTTCTAATGAATCATATATATATATATATTATTCTTTTTTTTTTTTAAAAAAAAAATTATTTTGCCGTAGCAGAAAAATAACTGGTAAATTGCTGCTTTTTTGTACTATCTAGTTTCCTTAAATTTCTTAATAATATATCAGTTATCCTTTTAATGATTATCTTCATATCTGAATAATCTACAAAACCTGCTATTATTTTAAAACAATTTGCAAGTTTTAATTTAAATTGATTGGAGTATTTCGTTCTGAACGTAATGAATATTATATGTTAACTTTGTTTTTTAAAATAATTTTTGTCTTTATAGTTAGTAAAAAAATACATTCGTGAAATATATATTTTATGTTAGTTAAAACATAATCCAATTCTGCCGTACCTACATTTGGATATTTCTATGTCTTTTTCCACTTACCTTTTTTTTATTCAAATAAAAAATTAATAATACCCCGTGAGTTTTTTTTTGTAATTTCATAAGTATGTGCCTTCTTTCACCTTTAGTACCATATCTATATTTATTCCTAGAATTTTTATCTTCCAATTGTTTTTCAATTCTATATTTATGTCTGTCATAACAATTTTAAAATGTTTTTGTTATGATCAAAAACACATTATACATCCATATAAAAATCCTCTAATTTTTTATAACAATGAGAATTTGTTAGTGCATTAACTTGAATTATTTACACTTGATATCTTTCATTAGGTTGAATAACTAGCCTTGACACTCTATGTTATATATTATCAATCTTCATAATGTTATTATTCTACTCTTCATTTATAATTAATCCTATTTCTTTTTTGCTTCCAATATGTGTATGTTGCAGTAAATGACATATTCACTTTTACAAACAATTTCTTCTTCTAATTTTATAAAGCCAAATAATATCCCATTTGGTATTAAGTAACTCTTTTATTTCATGCAATCCTCTTTCATCAGAATGTGATCTCAGTTATAAGCAAAATATAAAAGGTTATTATCTAATGACAGTCTCAGTCCACGCTCATGAAATTTTTAGCATCGTCAGCTGCACTACATGATGCCATTGAATGAATATTTTACATTTTTCTGAAAATAAGGGCCATAACTTAGATTAGTTTGCCACCATTGTAAATATTTATTTTAAAAATGAAAGTTCTTTCCTTCACAAAAACTCGACTGATAGATGAGTTAAAAATTGTCAGGCAATTAAAAACGAAGACCATGATGTTTCTTGATCTTAAAGTCAGAGATCAAATGTCAATAAATTCACCCTGCTGGTTGATAGAGCTGCAATAAAAAGAATGTTTGTTTCGTCCCTTTAAAGCATAAAAAAATCAAAATGTTTTTTTTTTTTCAGTTAACAGAAAAATAATATTTGCAGTCAAACTTATCATTAAAAAATACAAAAATAATTTACATTTAAATATAATAATAATAATAAAGATTCACAATATTTTAGACATTTTCAAATGAAATTATAAATCACTGTAAAACTTTTGCACCTATTGTTAAGTGCATTTTATACTATTTTTTATATTTATGGCCAAAAGCTGTAAAATATCAGTATGGATACATGTAATAGTTACATTAATTTTTTTTAAATGTGGATTTTTTAATGAAGTTTAAGGTTTTAGAATTTGGGTCAAAATTTTTGGTGGGTGATTGAAAAATCCTCACATGGAATGTAATTTGACATTGAGACTCAGTTTAAAAGTATATTGTGATTAAGATCAAATATTAAAAGATATTAATAATTCTGCACCATCAAAGGAGTGAATTTCAATAATTAATTATTTAAATTGGTCTTATATTGAAACACAGTTATCTTTATGAAAGAATGTAAAATGGTAAAGATTTATATAATATGAAAATGGAAGAACAACATGATAAAATGATGTTTGGAAAAATTGATAATTGTAAACTAAAATAACAAAGGTTAAATGAAAATTCATATGTAAGAAAAGAATGTTTGAAGATTTATTGCTCAATACCTATGGTACCAACTCTTTTTATGAATGTTAAACTACCTAAAAATAAAAATAATATATTTCTTAGATTGATATTTCATTATTATCATAAATCTTCTCAATAGGTAATTAAATAGTTTAAAGAAACTGGATTTGGGGGAATTTTTTGTTAAGTCTACTTTTGATTTTATATAAATAAGTACTAAGAATATCTAAACAGATGATAATTACCTTATGATCTCATTTGACAGATGCTAATTGGTATGAACCTGTAGTTATTTATAATCTATAAATATTATTAAAAAGCTATCGTTGAGATGTGGCAATAAATAAACATAAGTCCAAATTTATTATTAATGTATTGGATGGATAAACCAATATTAGTAGGCTATTCAAATGATTTTTTAAATAAAAAAGCATGGAATAATGGGTTTGGTTGATAAGATGAGTTTTTTCAGTTGGTTGATATAAAGGTTGTGTTATACAGACAATGTTGGCAAAAATGTATTGTTATGTGTAGAAGATATAATGATTATATATTTGTATGCGCTCCAAGAATTTTAATAGAAAATATGTTTAAATGTTTGAATAAGAATTCAAAATTACAGAATATGATTGAATATGAAAATGAACAATGTTTAAAATATTTAGATAAATGTATTTCTAAAAAGGTTAATCAATTGAATCACAAATATTTATAAACCTTTGTAAGATGATTTACACATTCTTTATCATACATTCTTTTTAATATAAACTTTAAGGATATAAATGTTTATTTTTATATATTTGATTTTTATTTATATAAAAGTGAGGGAAATAGACAACAGAATATTGTACATTATACAAACAAAAATTGCCATTTTTTAATATAAATTATCTATAGATGCCTTCACTTTTAAATACATTTTTAAAATAAGAAATACAGCATTTTTTATATTTTTAAATAGAATAGTTTCATTCTTGTTCAAAAGAGTTAGTAGATTTTCTAATCATTATATATATATTCTCCATCCCTCAATAAATACAAAATAATCATTTTCATTAGCTATATATATATATATATATATATATATATATATCTATATATATAATGTTATATATATATATAGATATATATATATATATATATTATATATATATATATATATATATATAACAATATTCACTAGAATAAAAACTACAAAATTTTAAAAAATGCCTGTATAAAATTAAAGATTAAAATTCTTTGCTATAGCTAGCTTCGGTATATTCCACCATCTTAAGTAGCAATCCGTTAATATTTAAATATTATCAAACTCTCACACCAGTAACGTTCCCACGTGAATTACCTACTTTCCATAAATTGTGAATATTAACACAATGACACTGTTTATTCAACACATTATCTGTACTATTTATAAAATAGGACTCCTTAATTCTTCTTTTCCTCAAATCATTTTCCATATGCAAAATAAAAACTCTATCAAAGCAGAATTCTCCATTACAACTCACAGCATGTTCTGCAAAAACAGATTTATACCTATCTGCAGAACAACACAACTTATTATATAATAATTCATGCTCCCTAATCCTCTTTTTCAATGCACATTTGGTCTCCCCAATGTAACTATAACCACAATGACATACCACTTTATATATAATATTACATTTGTTGCTTTTATCAATAGAATCTTTGCCATTAATAACCAATCTTCCAGTATTTGCACCCACTTTAAATGCAACATTAAAATCAGCAGATACCAATGATGTAATCTTATTACAAACAATATCCTTTACATAAGGCAATGCTATCCATTTTTTCTTTTCCATATTATCTCTTCTCCATCTGTTTCTATACCTATATAGTGCACATAAAATATTTGTCCTACTATATCCCACACCCAATAAATCATTCACATATCTTTCAATATTAATCATTTTATCACTCTGAAATTTACATAAAACATCATTTCTAAAAAGAAATGTTCTAAAACCAGCCAATTTATAGGTAAGTGGAACATTTGAATTTGGAAGAACAACTCCTCTAATTGATAATGGTTTCAACACCATTTTATTATTAATTTTATTCCCTTCTCTCCATAAAATCAAATCAAGATATTTTACACTCTTCTCACTATCTTCAGAAGTAATAGTCCACGTTAATCCAGCAATATCATTTAATTTAATAAACAGTTTATGCACTATCATATTCGATGCTACAATAAGCACATCATCCACATATCTAAAATAACTTTTAACACCAGTCATAAAATGTTCTTTTAAAATCATCCCTTCATAATATGACAACACATAACTACATATAATTGCTGAAACAGGCAAACCCATAGGCCAACCTTCATCCATCATATACAACCGATCTTCAAATGTAGCTATCAAATTCTGATCAATAAATAATAACAAATCCTTTACAAACATACGATAAAACTTACACACTCCTTTTTCATATAAAACTTGATCAATAATGTTAATAGATTCCTTTCTTTTTATTGAACCATATAACTCTGCAACATCCAATGTAAATAATTTATCATCATTATCCAAAACAATATTATCAATCTTTTTAACTAAATCAAATGAAGATCCAATTGTATAATCACCAAAACCCAATTCATCTTGCAAAAACTTTCCCACAAAAACTGCTGCATGAAAATACATACATCCTCCAAAATCCAACATCAGTCTAATAGGAAATCCTTCCTTATGCACTTTTAAATTTCCAAAAATCCTTGGCATAATTGCAGCTGATGGATAAAGAGATAGATATAACTTTCTATCAAACACTTTCTTTAAATATGGCTTAAGTATAGTATTAATAAATTTCAATCTCACTGTATCAATAGAATAAGCATTTATCAATTTAAATTTTAATTTTTGAATCTGCTGATGAACCTTTTCTTTATATAAACTTTTAAACATCAAACATAATCTTCCACCTTTATCTTCTTTAATACATGTAACATTATTATCTGATAAATATCTTCTCATTAAATTAATTTGTTTATACCACGAATCATCACATTTCACATTAGAAATATTCAAAGAAGATATTTTAGAAATCACCTCATCTCGAGCATGATGCATCTCATAAGCACTTTCTATTGCTGCAATAACCTCCATTTTATAGTTTTTAATTGGACCTCCAACAAACTTTATTCCTTTCTCCAAAACTGAAACATCCATCAAATCCAAAGGTTTATCAATTAAACTCACTATATTCGATTCCTTTTTCTTAAAGCCATTCCTCTGTTGAGCTTGTTTATTAAACAAAAAATTAAATTTTTTATTATATTTCCGTATTAATCTCCGTTGTAAAAATTCTCTATAAAAATCAAAATTATTCTTGAAATCCAGCCAATCTTCAAATTCATTATCACAAATAAATTTTTCTAAAACAGTCTTATATTTTTCAATTGATTTAAATTTTTCACAACATGAATTTATTACTTCAGTAATAATCAATTGTTTAACTTTAGTAATTACCATTTTACGTCCATCAATTACACCATTAATATTTACACAACAAAAGTTCGGATAAACATTACTGCTTTGACAAAGTTTTAAAAATTCAATCCTGTGTGAAAGTTTAATAAAACGTTTATAATTCCTTAGCCATTCAGTCAATAACCACGGAATCATTTTACTATAAGGCATGTAGAAATTCCAGACAAAATATGTAATATCAAATAATATAAGTATAATAACAATATTCACTAGAATAAAAACTACAAAATTTAAAAAAAATGCCTGTATAAAATTAAAGATTAAAATTCTTTGCTATAGCTAACTTCGGTATATTCCACCATCTTAAGTAGCAATCCGTTAATATTCAAATATGATCAAACTCTCACACCATCAGCTGCAATTATGCCAAGGATTTTTGGAAATTTAAAAGTGCATAAGGAAGGATTTCCTATTAGACTGATGTTGGATTTTGGAGGATGTATGTATTATCATGCAGCAGTTTTTGTGGGAAAGTTTTTGCAAGATGAATTGGGTTTTGATGATTATACAATTGGATCTTCATTTGATTTAGTTAAAAAGATTGATAATATTGTTTTGGATAATGATGATAGATTATTTACATTGAATGTTGCAGAGTTATATGGTTCAATAAAAAGAAAGGAATCTATTAACATTATTGATCAAGTTTTATATGAAAAAGGAGTGTGTAAGTTTTATCGTATGTTTGTAAAGGATTTGTTATTATTTATTGATCAGAATTTGATAGCTACATTTGAAGATCGGTTGTATATGATGGATGAAGGTTGGCCTATGGGTTTGCCTGTTTCAGCAATTATATGTAGTTATGTGTTGTCATATTATGAAGGGATGATTTTAAAAGAACATTTTATGACCGGTGTTAAAAGTTATTTTAGATATGTGGATGATGTGCTTATTGTAGCATCGAATATGATAGTGCATAAACTGTTTATTAAATTAAATGATATTGCTGGATTAACGTGGACTATAGTGCATAAACTGTTTATTAAATTAAATGATATTGCTGGATTAACGTGGACTATTACTTCTGAAGATAGTGAGAAGAGTGTAAAATATCTTGATTTGATTTTATGGAGAGAAGGGAATAAAATTAATAATAAAATGGTGTTGAAACCATTATCAATTAGAGGAGTTGTTCTTCCAAATTCAAACGTTCCACTTACCTATAAATTGGCTGGTTTTAGAACATTTCTTTTTTAGAAATGATGTTTTATGTAAATTTCAGAGTGATAAAATGATTAATATTGAAAGATATGTGGATGATTTGTTGGGTGTGGGATATAGTAGGACAAATATTTTATGTGCACTATATAGGTATAGAAACAGATGGAGAAGAGATAATATGGAAAAGAAAAAATGGATAGCATTGCCTTATGTAAAGGATATTGTTTGTAATAAGATTACATCATTGGTATCTGCTGATTTTAATGTTGCATTTAAAGTAGGTGCAAATACTGGAAGATTGGTTATTAATGGCAAAGATTCTATTGATAAAAGCAACAAATGTAATATTATATATAAAGTGGTATGTCATTGTGGTTATAGTTACATTGGGGAGACCAAATGTGCATTGAAAAAGAGGATTAGGGAGCATGAATTATTATATAATAAGTTGTGTTGTTCTGCAGATAGATATAAATCTGTTTTTGCAGAACATGCTGTGAGTTGTAATGGAGAATTCTGCTTTGATAGAGTTTTTATTTTGCATATGGAAAATGATTTGAGGAAAAGAAGAATTAAGAAGTCCTATTTTATAAATAGTACAGATAATGTGTTGAATAAACAATGTCATTGTGTTAATATTCACAATTATGGAAAGTAGGTAATTCACGTGAGAACGTTACTGGTGTGAGAGTTTGATCATATTTAAATATTAACGAATTGCTACTTAAGATGGTGGAATATACCGAAGCTAGCTATAGCAAAGAATTTTAATCTTTAATTTTATACAGGCATTTTTTTAAAATTTTGTAGTTTTTATTCTAGTGAATATTGTTATTATACTTATATTATTTGATATTACATATATATATATATATATATATATATATATATATATATATATATATATATATATATATATATATATATACAAAATAATCATTTTCATTAGCTATATATATATATAGCTAATGAAAATGATTATTTTGTATTTATTGAGGGGTGGAGAATTAAACATGTTACTAATAGCATTTGGTTCAACTAAGGTCACATGTAAAATTGGAAATATAAAATCGCAAATAATGCTGTACATATTTTATATATTATTAAAATTATATTTATTTATTGTATTCTATATATTATTCTATACTCTATGTTATCAGTTTTAGACATAGTATATTAACACTAATTTTTGTATCTACTTTTTATGTATTTTGTAATTTCTTTTAATAGTTTATGTTTTTAGTTAATTCAATGTTAATATTGCAATTTTTTGCAGTTTTTATATGTTTTACTTTAGGTTTGAAATAAATATAATACATAATTTATAAAGTACATTTAATTATTTATCTATTAAGTTCTCTTATTATATCATCTTCAAAAAAGCCTGCACTTACTTTTAGAGATGTTTTTAAACCTAATTCATATTAACTGTATTTTTTTCACATAGAACTTTTCTTCTGTAAATTAGTTTCTTGTGCTTTTTAAAGTTATATCTATTATTAATGTGTTATTATACATACAAAAACATAAAAGTGATAGTTTAAATATTAGAAATTAACACATAGCTGCCTTCTAACCTATAGTTTGCTTGTTACTTTTATTATCACCATTTTCGTATACTAGCTTTACTTTCTATACTCATATTGCCATCAGAAACTGTTTTATATATTTTTTAATTGTTTTATTTATTTATAGTTTTTCACTTTTGTAAACAATCATTAATTTGTATACTTAAACAACAAGCAGATTTTGGAAATAATTTTATCTTAATAACCAAAATCTAGCATTTATAACATAGCCAAATGTAAAACCTTTTTGTTTTGCTCCTAAAATATTACTTAACCTTAATGCTTTCTGCTATCTCAGCCTGTTAAAAAATTTTTTTATACCACTTATTCTGTGATCATCTTTCAATTGGTTCATTTTACATTCCTACAATATTTACTTTTCTCTTGCATTTATTACAATAATTTTATTATTTCTTGGCTTATCCATAACTGTAAGAGAAAAAGTGCATATTTGTTTATTGTATATTTTATTAAAAGGAATTTGAACCCAGACTTTCATGCTCCCTACAGTCATCCATTCTATCCAATACATGACCACATGTATGTGAAAAATATAAATGATCTCCAATATACGTATTTCATGCTGAACCAGAACTCATCAGTTGATCCAGATTACCTTGTCCATAATCAGTGCTCAGCTTATATTAGAATAGAAAATCTACACACTTTAATGGACAGCTTCAATCCTCTCCACTATCTAACCTTCAATTATCCATATCATTGAAAATCTGGTGATGGAATGCTCAAAGCCCCCGATAATGCCAATATTATAGTCATATACATGTTGACCTTAAGTCAATCTGACTTCTCAGATGTAGGCCCTTAATAAGTGTGTTTAAATATACAAGAGAAGGATGGGAAGAATACAGACAGAATATATATTAAAATATAAGTATAGTGTTAAAGTCCTATATATGAGGGGTCTGTTTGACTTAAGATCAACATGTGAATAACTATAATGTTGGCATCAATAGTATATTATTATCAATTTTTTTCAGTGATATGGATAGCTGAAGAGCTGGAGAGTATTGAAGCCTGTCCATTATACTATGTAGAATTGCTATATTACTATAAGCCAAGCACTGCTTATATAGATGCATGAGAGATAATGATCCAGACCAAATGATGAGTACTAGTTCAGCATGAAATACCTATGTTTTGAACATCTACCTTTTTCACATGTATATGGTCATGTGTATCAGTTATATTGGATTCAATGAATGAGGGCAGGGAGCTTGAAAGTTTGAGTTTAAATCTTTTTAATTAACATCTAGGTTAAGAATATGCACTGCACTTGTATTTCTATATTATATATTTTATTGTAGTGACTTTGGATGTGCACTAATATTTACATTGTAATATGTCAATCCTTTATTAGTGAATTACATTTTTTTTTTCATATTTACTTTCCCCAATACTTACTCATACATTATAAATTATTACATTCACACAAACGTGATATCAAGAATACAATGATACTTTAAAATTGATGATGATAAATTAATAGTTTTTATTTTATAACCTTTATTAATGACAAAAATAATTAAGGCAACAAAATGATCAGATTTAATCAAAGGAATGTCAATGCAAAAATGTTTTTTTTTTACTTATAATATTTAGTAGAACTTTTAAACATATCATAGTCACAACAAAAAAAACTTTATAAAGTGGAATACTTATTTAGAATGAATAAATTAAACAGTTGTAATTATCCATAGTCATCTTTTGAATGAATGTAATTCTTTAAAAACTTTATAATACAATGTTTTTTCTGAAGTTTATATGCTGATGCTATTTTAGTTGTATTTATTTATTGAGAATGGATTTTCAAACAATGGTTATGATCTTTTTTTCCAATTTGGAAAGCAAACATCAAAACATGAAGGAAAAATAAATATACTTTGTATAATTAAGTTATTGTATTCGAATTTGGAAAAAAGTATTTGGGAAAAGATTTCATTATACATTAATTATTAATTAATTATTTTTTTCCATTTTTAAATGTACTTTATTAAGAAAAAATAACAATTTAGTGTGATAAACATGTTATTTAAAAAGTATTAAAGATTTTGTATGATGAGATATGATACCTAATTATAGAGAAAAAGTATAAATAAGTCTGCTGAACAACAGTGGTGATGAGTTTTGAATTGAAAAATACAGTAATGCAGATTGATTTTAGGAAGGGAGGAGACAAAATGCTGGGACATAAGAAGAGCAGTCATTAACAGAAAGAAAGTAAAACAGATACTAGAACTATAATCAGACCAAAGAGTAAGTCTAATGTGATGGTTATTGTAAATTTACTTGTAGTAGAAAAGAAAGAGTGCTAATTGAAATATATATTCAACGGTTTATTTTTGATTAAATAGTCTTTTCATTGCTGATTAAGGTCTGGTTATATAAAAAAAGTATTTTCCAACTATGAAAGCATTTGCCAGGTGCAGCTAAGAAACTAGTTTCCCACCATTTGAACACCTCGAACTATCTATTCAAATATAAATGTTGATCATATGTAAGATACAACTTTTAACTGCTTTCAAGAAGAAAACTACTATTTGCGGTAAGGCCTGTCATGTATTTGCCTATATGGAGAGTTATGTTCTTCGTCTACTAATATTTCGTCCCCAAAAGTAGGATCATAGTTCACAAATTAGAATTTAGTTGTTATATAGGTATCTTATATTTTAGTTAAATAATGAATTACTAGATGGCTGTTATACTCAAATTTGTAATATAATGCAATATTATTTTTTACAATCCATAAAATAAAGTATGTTTTGCGTTTCAACTAAAACAAAAAAAAAAACTTTTGAAAACTATACAACAATTTTAATATTACAAAAGTCTGGTTCTGCTCTTTAAATGAAAAGTTGCTAATAGTTTAGTAACTGGATAATTTGTAACTGGTAAAATATAATCACATTTGACAATGATATTTGTCTTTTTACCAATGAAAATAAATCGCCTTCATTATTCAAGACAACAACAACAAAAAAAATAAAAGTTAATTCGTTTTTTTTTTTTTGCTTTAAATAAGCTAATTAAAAAGATTATCGGAATTAATAAAATAATTCCGAAGATTACAAAATTCCATTAAAATATAGTATAAGAAGATCAGCTTTACATTATAACTTTTTGCTTTAGGAAATTAAAAAGATATGGATATAATATATTTGAACAAGCTTTAATAAATTATGCTCTAATTAGATTAGCGCAATAATCTGGTTATATTAAAATATATATAAAAAATTCAAATAAAAGATTATAATTTAAGTTATATGATTTTCTCTCTTTTTTTAAATAGTATTAACTGTCCACATTTTAATATTTGTAAATGATTTAAATGAAAAACTATAAACTTAATATGAAAAACAATATTAATATCGTAATTAATTAACTAATTATAGATCTTTTAATTTATTATATTATTAATATATGACAGGTCAGGAAAATTAGCTATTCATACGTACGACTGTTATTTAATAATGTAAATTGACTGGGTATATTTGGGCACAATTTCACCTGATTAGATTATTTTACAATTAGATTTAAAATTTCATCTAGATATAATGCAACGTATTTTTTTTCCAGAAATTATAACTAATATAGCTCTCACATTTTAAACACATGAATACAGATAATAAGGCAAAAAAAAGATTATCATAATAAATATTACAGATGTATTTGAACATTATTAAGTTTACAAAATATATTTAATATTAAATGAACTATAATAATTTTTAACATAATTAAATGATTAATAATCATTTATGCTTTAATAAAAGGTGATTATTATAAAATAATTATTAAAAATAGTACTTATAAAGTAAATTTACGTAATATATTTTAACTGAAATACAGGCTTATTATATACCTGTATCAATATATATATATATATATATATATATATATATATATATAGGTATATAATAATACCTGTATTTCAGTTATACCTGTATCAATATATATATATATATATATATATATATATATATATATATACCAATATATATAAGCAGAGACTTTTACACGAAACACCTCTCACGATTATATTGATACAGATATATAATAAGTCTTATTTTAGTTATTACATAGTAGAGATGTCTACCCATTCCTTGTATAAGTATTAAATGGATTATGTCCTTACATGAGTGCTCAGATTGACTTTAGGTCAATATGGGTGTGATGAGAATCTTAGCCTCAGGGTGGGCTTTCAGCGTTCCATCATCTGATTTTCAATTGGATGTACGATTAACGGGTTGGAGTGTGGAGTGGATTGAAGCCTGTCCATTAAAATATGAAGATTGGCTATCTTAATATATATCTGAACACTTATTACATATATGTGTATATATGATAATCTAGACCAAATAATGATTGCTGTTTTAGCATGAAATACATTATTGGTGATTATTTATCTTTTCGATATATATATATGTTCAAATGTATCAGTATTCTGAGATAGAGTAAAAAGTTGATGGTCGTGTGAAAGTCTGCGCTCATATTTTAGTAAATAGAAAACAATAATATATGACATTTAAAAATAATGTGCATTAAGATTATCTTAAAAACCATAAGTGTAGTTTTTTTTCAAGTGGCTGCACCCATATATTTAAAAATGTAAGCAAGAACCATAATTGTAATTTTTAAAAATAGAAGATTGTATTGCATAAGTAAAAAAAAAAAGATTAAAATGTGAAGATTATTATGTATTTATATTAGCGATAAATTTTAATGTTTATTAAATTAAAATGTGGTATCTAAGATTAAATGATGAGTAATAATTTCTAAAGGAAAGCTGTAGAAGAGAATAAAAGTCTAAAGAGTGTAAAACAACATTTTGGTATTAGTAGGAAATTTATATCTGCAATAAGAAAAAAAAAGGTGGTATTATTATTAAAACAACATTTTGGTATTGGTAGGAAATTTATATCTGCAATAAGAAAAAAAAAGGTGGTATTATTATTAAAAAAAGAGATGACATCATGAAATGTGTAGGAGACTTCTATCAATAATTATATAGTAATAAAGAACAAGTGCCTCCTATACCTATTATATCTTCCGAATTGCCCAGAATTTTGAATGAGGAAGTGAGACATGCAATTAAATTTATGAAGAAAGGGAAGGCTCCAGGTAATGATGGAATTATACTTGATATATTAAAAGAAGCAGGTGAAGAAATATAATTTTTTTTAGCAAAGTTATATACCAAATGTCTAAATGATAAAGATGTACCAGATGATTGTAAGAATGCAGTATTAATATTAATATTTAAAAAAGATGATAAAGAAGATATTAGAAATTACAGACCTATCAGACTTGTCAGTTTTATACAAAATTTTTACTAAGATAATTACAACTCGTCTACAGAAAACACTGGATTTCCACCAACCAGAAGAACAAGCTGGATTTAAAAGTAGTTTTAGTACAGTATATTATATCCAGGTATTGAGAGAAGTTATAAAAAGAACAAATGAATATGACTTGCCATTATGCTTAGGATTTGTAGATTATGAAAAGGCATTTGATTTTATAAACATTTGTTCAGTGATTAAAGCATTGAATCATCATGGTGTAGATCCAGGATATTGTCATATTTTAAAGAATATTTATAAAAATGCAACTGCAACAATTAGATTACATAATGATAGTAGTAATATTTACTGAGGCTGTAACCTCAAAAATATGCATATAAAATGTGATAGTAGGGACTTCTACAGGTGTTTAACCACAAGCTTATGCTATGAAAGAAAAAAGGGGAACCCTTCTTTACTTCAACCTACTTTCTATTTAAATAGGTGAAGCTGAAACAGTTAGATCAGCTAGCATGAAGGTTTCAATACTTCACTGATTAAGTCCACATTTCTTATTACACATTAATACTCACAAAATCTTTCAATTTACAATGAGTCAATGGAAAGATTTTATAGTTAGAAATCTATTATAGGAATTTAAAGTTGTAATTATAAATTTATTAAATGCACATTGATTATGTAAGTAATATTTACCAAAGCTGTAACCTCAAGAATATGTGTATAAAATGTGATAGTAGGGACCTCTACAGGTGTCTAACCACAACCTTATGCTATGTAAGAAAAGAGGGGAACTCTTCTTTACTTCAACCTACTTTTTATTTAGATAGGTGAAGCTGAAGCAGTTAGATCTGCGAGCGTGAAGCTATTCAATACTTCACTGATTAAGTCTACATTTCTTATTACACATTAATACTCGCGAAATCTTTTGATTTACATTGTGTCAGTGACTCTATATCTCCAAAACTTTTTACAGCAGTGCTGCAAAAAGTATTTTGTAGATTAAAATGGGAAGCTAAAGGAGTGAAAGTAAATAGAGATTATTTAAGTCATTTAGATTTTGCAGATGATGTAGTTGTTTTTGCAAACAATGCTTTAGAGTTACAGGAAATGTTGCAGGAGTTTTTAGATAAAAGTAGAAAAGTAGGACTAAAGATAAATGTTAAAAAAACTAAAGTAATGTGTAATAAATTTGCTCAAAATATAAAAATAAAGATTGATTATGATGAGTTAAAAGAAGTTAACAGTTACAAATACCTTGGTCAGAATATTAATACAGATGGAAATATAATGGATGAAATTAATCATAGAATTAAATTTGGTTGGAGTGCTTTTGGTACCAATAACTTTATACTAAAAGGAAATATATGTATGTGTTTGAAAAGGAAGGTTTTTTAATAAATGTGTTTTGCCAGTTTTAACTTATGAATCTGAGACTTGGACACTTAATAGAAGATCAATACAAAGACTTCAGACCATTTAAAGAAGAATGGAGAGACGCATGTGGGGAGTAACAAGAAGAGATCGAAAACACAATGTATGGGTAAGAGAACAAACAGGTGTTACTGACCTCATTGAAAAAATTTAAAGACTGAAGTGGAGTTGGACTGGATATATTGCTAGAAGAGATGATAATAGATGGACAATTGAAGTTGTAAACTGGATTTCAAGAGATTGTAAAAGACCCAGAAAGAGACCACATATGAGATGGATGGATGAATTAAGAAAGTGCGCAGGGGTGATGTGGAGAAGTGAAGCTAAAGATAAAAAAAGATGGATTGAACTTGGAGAGACCTTCATCCTGCAGTGGATTGATAATGGTTAATGATGATATTAAAAATCATTAATATATTTAAGAAAAGGTATTTGAGATAAGATCTTGATAAAAATAGTGTTTTAAAGTAAATTATATATATATTAGATATATATCATATAAATATTTATATATATATATATATATATATTAGATATCTATCACCAAAATCTTTTTGTAAAATATAATAAAAGATGATATATATATATATATATATATATATATATATATAATATCACATAATATTAAATATAATAAAGTAATGTATATGATATATTTTATGGGTTCATCCTTTTATGATTTTGAATATTGATTGTGAATATACTGACATTTCGGCTTGATAGGACAAGCCATCAACTTGCTGATGAAAAGAATATTATAATGATGGTTGTAGAGGTGCTGTAAACTCTGATTTATAACAAAGTTAAAATTCCACCAATAGAAAAAAAAACAGTATACAAAATTAAAAAAATATAGTTAGACAATCTTCAACATAATATGTTTTTAAAATATTCTTCTAAATAGAAGAAAGTTTGCTTCTGGCATCATGTTTGATGATACAATTTCATTTTTTTGGTATCTCAATGGCTTCTCTTGCCTTACATTGGTAGAGAATGTCATAGCTGGATAGGATCATAGTATTAGAAAAATCAGTATTGTGTCATTAATACATAGCATAGTGTGAGAGTGCTTCTTCTGCTGAGTGTTGCTTAACTGTATTAGTACATTCATCTTTTCTAATACTGATGCTGATGCTCATATCTACATAAGAAGTTTTACAAATGCCACATAAAATTTTATAAATTTCATGAGCCTCAGGAGAGACGGAATCTTTAGGCTTGGTTATAATGTTATGAAGTTTTTGATAAGTAGTATTAAGGCTTGTTGAATAATTTTATTATTACAACCATTAGCGAAATAAATTCACATTTATATGATTTAGTTCTTTCAGATATAATTTATGTGATAGGTTAATTGCTTTAGGGCAGGGGTTGGAAAATAGTGGCCCAAGGACCACATGTGGCCCACTAAGAGTTTTTATGTGGCCCACAAAAACAATTTGAAAAATCTGTCTTGAACTGAGATTTCCTTCCTGTGCATATCCAAAGATTCATCTTGTATTTTCCACTAGGATGGCCACATCAATACACATGCATGGTGTAGATATGATATGCAGTGCTTTCCAGTTGGTTTGGTTAATTTCAATTTTGTCTTTGCATTAGCAAATGTATACATTTCCAACTTTAGTGAAACCATGAACCCTCCGAAAAAATGTAATATTGGTGATGAATGTCATGTCTTTAATGAATAATTGACAAACAAATGTTTCTTTAGTAATACATGGAATAAAGCAGTGTGTTTATTGTGTCATGAAAAAAAAAGGTGTGATTCTCTGTGCTAACTTTTGCTTCCACAAAGTGGTCCCCAATGTGGCCCTCTTCCAACCTCTGTGGCCCCCAAGCCAAAACAATTGCCCACCCCTGCTCTAGGGATTGGTGTTTTGACTACAAAAAAAATCTGACTTGGTTGACAACAAGATGAAGACTGTACCTATATGGGTATGTATTTTATTGACAACTGAAAATGATAAATTATTTTAGTTCCTGATGATGATTACATCAAGAAAGGAATCTTTCCATCAGGTTCTCTGTCCATTATATATTCAATATAACAGTGGATATTATTTAAAAGTGAGAAAAAATATATAGTTTATTTTTACCATGTTGCCATATGATAAATGTGTCATTTATATATCTAAACCAAATAAGAGATTTTAAAAATACAGATTCTAATGCACTGTTTTTTTTATTTTCTATAAATAAATCAGCTATTCCTCCTGAGATAAATAAACCTGTAGGGGTACCATAAGTTTGCTTGGAATGTCACTCATTGTATATTTGAAATACATGTCTGAAAGGCAATATTTAACTATAGCAACTATATGGTCTGCAAATTACAACTTTGATAAATTATATTTAAAGTTGTGTTAATAACATGGAAGCTGATGAGAATATCATTTGTATTAATTTTTAAATTTTTAAAAGAGCAATAAAATGTATAGTTTTTAATATAAGACTTAACAGATGGAACTGTAAGTTTTATTGAATCAGATAAATATGTAGATAAATTGTGAATGAGAGCACCTATTGTATTTAGTGTAGAGTTGAAGGGAATTATCTCTTTGTGTATTTTTGAAAGTCCATGGAATTTTGGACAAACAAAGAATTGTCAGGATAAATTATTTTATCGTTTATGTTTTTTCAACTGGTGATTTATTAATCATTGCTTTAGTTGTTTTTCTAAATAAGAAGTTATGATTTATTTTTGATTTTATAAATTTTACCATTTAGCCAAGCTAGGATTTTATTATTGTACATGTCAGGTCATGATAACAGTGGCATTAGCTTTATCAGCCAGAAGTTTAACTATTGATTTGTCCCATTTTGTGTTAATTACAGTCTGTCTTTGTTTCTTTGAATTTTTTTTAGAAACTTTAGCTTTTGCAAAAATGTTGCAAATCTGGGTTTAGTTATATCAGCTGTTAAAGAATCTATTTTATCAAGAGCTGATTCAACATTACAAACAATTTCTTCAAATGGTATTCAGGAAGATGTTAGAGCAAAATTAAAACCTTTTTTTAAGATTGAAATTTTATCTGTAGAGAGGATATTTTTGTTATTTGGTGGGGTAATTATTGGTGATTGTGTTTTAATTAATGCTTGTAATTTTGTTTGGCTGTTTAAAAAAATTGAATATTTAAAGGATAAAGCATTTACAATTTGCGACATAATCAAAATTAGTCTACTGTAAATGATGTACTCTATTGATAAAAATTGAACATAAATTCAGAAATAATTTATCAATTTTAGTTTTTTTGAATTGCTTTGAAAAAAGAATTTAGAATAATTCACATGTTTTATTAATCTTGTAATTCTACAACAAGTAGATATAACATTGTAACTTTTATCCTAATAGAAAAGATAATGCAGTTAAGCAACACTCATTATTATCAACAGCACTCTCACTCCACATTATGGATTCAGGTTTGATATTGATTTCTTTAATATCAGAATCCTATCCAGATTGACACTGTCTATCAAGGAAAAATCAAACAAGCAATTAATCTATTAAAAATACAAATTGTATCTACAAACATGATGACACATGCAAATTCCCCCCTATTTAGGATAATTTTTTTAAAAAAATATTATTTTGAAAATTTTCTGACATTTATTTATCAATATTATATACCCATGTTTTTATTGGTTGAACTTAAATATTATTATAAACCAGTGTTTATAGTACCTCTATAGCCATCTTTATAATATTCTATTCATCACCCAGGTAATAATTTGTGTGATCAAGCCAAACTCATAAAAAATCATAGATGTTTGGACCCACACAATATACATATATATATGAAAAACAAAAAACGAGTTAAAAACTTGCTAACGCTTGTATTTATGTCAACAGATGGCGTTCTACCAAAAACACCATCAAGCATTTGTTACATAAATGTCAGAGCATGCATTCACTATCTCTAACTTTAATTCCACTTTCAGATCATTATGTGTCTAAAAGATTCACGCTTGCAAGCTGAATAGAAACTGTTTCATAAATGTTCAGAGTTTGTGTTTAGATCTAGTTTCTAAAATTCCTGTCTTTCACTGACGATAGCAAATAGCTTGAAATCATGATCTGAAAGTGAAATTAAAGTTAGAGATAGTGAATGCATGCTCTGACGTTTATGTAAACAAATGCTTGACGGTGTTTTTGGTAGAACACCATCTGTTGATATATATATATATAATTATGTTTTAGCTTCTGAATGCTATGCCATCATCAATAATTTGTTATTTATAGCAAGTACAATTTTAAAATGCATAATTACGTTTTTATGACACAGTTTAGTTAAAATATTTAAAATATTTTTGATTAATAAAGATAAATTAAACAGGCAGTTGCATAAAATGTTGAAGCATAGCATAATATATTGAATTTTTTATATATTTTTTAAAAAATTGAAATAATTTTAATTACTAAATTATTTATTAACCATTAATTTGGAAGCACATATTTTTTATGACTTTTGATTGATACTACACTTCCATTCAACTATTTTTGAAAAACCAAATAATTTTGAGCATATAGTTAATGTGCTACTATGTTTGTTTTTTTCAACAATGTTCTCAGTATAATTTAACATTCTAATGATGTTAATTGACAACCTAACACTTTAAAACATTCAGATAAAATAGCAGTCATGTTTTTATTATGTATCTTTTAGTCCATGAGATCAATTCTATTATTTATGTTAATACTTAATTTTTTTAACTTAAATACTTTAATTGAATGTATAATTTGACAATATTTGTCTTCACAATTAACACATTTCAATGTGTGTTTATTTATTTAAGCTATTAAGTTTGTCATTTTTTAACTTTGTATAGTTTGATTTTAATGTAGAAAAGTTTAAAAACCATCAACATATTAATGAAATATTTAATTTGACTTTTCTTGTGCCAATAGCAATACCTATGACTAAGACAAGCATGAGGTGGGCCATAGTTATCTGAGTAATGTAAAATCAGTTTGTGTTGAGAGATATGACAGCAAGCAAAAATATAAAGAGACATGGTCTATAGCTGATGACCATCACTTGTTTAATAAAAAAAAACGTGTTCTATTGTCAAAAGATGCTAACATGTAAATGAGTTAATTTAAATAGATAGCATGTGAAATTATAAAAAGCAGAACTGCGATGTGCAGAATAGATGAGTGCTACGAATCTGAAAGAAAACGCCAAAAGCTTGCTTAGTGTATATTGTTTAACTGGAAATAAAGTATCTTTTTTTGTTACATATTTAATAATTTAATACTATTGCTACATACACATAAATATTAATGAAATAAGGCTTTCTAACTATGTAATATTTTATAATATATTATCATCACTTTTAAAGATTACAACTATTGTCTATACAAAATATTGTAAATTTATTACTTTTCTGATTTATAGCTTTTTTTGGCATCTTATTTCAGTAAGACTTATTTTATTCATTCATATTTTTTCTGGATCACCTTTTTATAAATCTTTCTACAACTTATATTAGCCTCTAAATTATTTTTATAATGGTAATAATCCATTATTTTACCCATTCTTTTTTACCATTGCTTCCTTCCTATTATTTTCAAAATAGGTCATTGTCTCAAACATTTTATTATCTGCTCTGAAATATCTAAATTGTTCTTTTATTAAATATTTAATTCCGACAACACATATTTGTACCAAATACATTTGAAAAAAATAATCATATACATTTAAAAAAACTATTAATTGTTATTCCAATTAATTTTTTTAATTTGATATAAAAATCAGTCAAATATGTATGTTCTAAAGGTAATAAAGTTTTTAGTTCATCTCAGTTCATTAATCAAAAGACTAAAACCTTACTACACTAAACATTTTACAAAATATTTAATTTTTATCTTTGGTTATATGGACATTTGAAATAATTTCAATGTATGAAAACAGTATAAAAGTAGATTTATAAAAAAGTCACATTTTTTTTTTAAACATAATTTTCTATTCATCTCTTCTTAAACAAACTATCTGCTTTCAAACAATTCTTGAAGAACTTGATGTATATATATATATATATATATATATATATATATATATATATATATATATATATATATATATATATATATATATATATATATATATATATATATACTTGGAGATTAGGTATAATCACAAGGGACCTGAACACAAACTCTCCAGATCCCTTCAACTATCCACTCTATCTTATACAAACGATATACACGCACACACACACATATATATATATATATATATATAATATTTGAATAGAAGTATAAAGTATACACTTAAGCTTTAGATATAATTAGAGAGGATTTGAACAGAGACCTTTAAGCTTCCTTTAGGCATTCACTCCACTTTATGTAAACAATACACATGACAACATACATGTAAAAATTATAAATGATCTTCAATGTACATATTTTGTGCTGAACCAGCAATGATCAGTTGGTCCAGATCGTTATCTCTCACACAAACGTATAATCAGTGCTTGGACTAACTTATGAGTGCTGGTTCATATTGGAGATCATTTAGATTTTTTACATGTATGTGGAAATGTGCATGAATTATATAAGATGGAATGGATGACTGAAGGGTGCTTGAAAGTCTATGTTCACATCTTCTCTAATTAAATCTAAAGCTTAAGTATATCCATTATAGTTGTATTCAAATATTATGAATTTAGTCTATAATTTACCTATTCCTCTTCTGTATATTAAAATGAACATATTAAGATCCTGAATATCAGTGATTATATTGACTTAAAGTCAACATGGGTATGACAGCAATATTGACATTAAAACGGGTTTTGAGCATTCCATCATCAAATTTTAGTGATAGGAATAATTGAAGAGTTATAGAGTGGAGGATTAAATCCTGTCCATTAAACTTTGAATATTTTCTCTCTTAATATAAACAAAGTATTGATTATATATGTGAGTGTGAGAGATGATGATCTACACCAAGTGATGAGTGCTGGTTCAATGTAAATTATATATATATATATATATATATATATGAGATCATTTATCTTTTTCACATGTATATATATATATATATATATATATATGAGATCATTTATCTTTTTCACATGTATGTTGTCATGTGATCGGTTATATAAAATGAAATGGATGAGTGATGAGAGCTTGAAAGTCTGTGTTCAAATACTCTCTAATTACATATATATAATACACACCATGAAAACATGAAAAATACATCAGATATCACAAACAATCAGAAAACTGATAATAATAATAACAATAACAACAACAACAACAATGATTTTTGTAAAAAAAGTGGTTGATGATATAATTGTGTAAGCTTGGTTGAAGGTATTACAAAATGAATTTTTATACCAAATTAAACAGAGTTTCACAGATCCAAAATCAGTCAAAGTTATAAACAAGTTTTAAAATGTTTTTATTAAGATTTTTGAAACAAAATGTGTTGATATAGTACATATGTGTAAACATGCCATTTTATCTATTAAAATGTATAAAATAGCTATTATTTTTATTATTATTATTATTATTATTATTATTATTATTATTTATTATTATTATTATTATTATTATTATTATTATTATTATTATTATTTTAATACAGAAAAAAAATTAACATTTATTTTTTCACAGACTTGAAAAAAAAAAATTAACTTTTGACATTTTACAAGAAAGCTTTTGAAAGTTTTTCTATATGAAGCAAATTGTCACATTAAATGTTTAACTCCGGAGGTTCTTTAAACCTACGTATAGAGTAGTTACAACTTATTTTCTAATAGAAAATAAAATGTCTAAACATAATAATTATCTTTTTAAGAAGATATTATTAAATTTTATCAATTACAACTATTTTAGTTCCATGTATATATGTAATTATAATACATTCTGGCCAACAATTTATTATTTTTTAGAAAAATTGTTTCACTTTAATTATATATATATATATGCTAAAATGAAGAATGTTCACGTTATATATTTTTAGTACAATACATTATATTGTCATATATATATATATATATATATATATTTATATTATATATTATATTATATATATATATATATATAATATTAATCTATTTTTATTCAAAGTTCATTTAAAAGTTGATTTGAAGTAAATTATAGCTCAATAGATTTAATAATAGTAATAATATGTATTGTATTCTGAACACTAAATCATTCTATTTTATTCTAAAAATATCTATTGTAATTGTGAGTAATTGCCCAAAACTTTTACACTAGTTTTTGGCTATTGACTTTCATCAATAAAGAGCATTGATTTGTACTTTTATCTCACTCTAAAGTAGAATAATTACATTTAAAATTTTTATCATAGAAATAAATAAATAAACTTAGGCTGTCTACGTTTAATAATAATTATTATTACTATTTTATAACAAAATCCGGTAGATATAAAGCCAATTTGTTTTAAATTAATTATTACTTGCAAAGTTAACTTGTTATAAATATTAAATATAATATATAATTAGCAACTATATATTTTGAAAAGTATGCATAGTTCATGCTCTTTTATTATTAAAACTACACAATAAAGAATTACAAGGAATTTACAAGAATAAATATGCTGATTAGATAATTAATACAAATGAAAAACTAAATGGTTCAATTAATTTCAAAATTAACTTGAATGAGATATTTTTTAATCTAAATACCTTAATAATGAAATAAAATATATTTATATGCTTGAAAATAAAATGTATACTAATGTGTTTTATCAGTATTTGCTATTTATCTGAAATTGAAAATGTTTAAAAATATGTACTTCGGTATTTTTTAATCTAAATACCTTAATAATGAAATAAAATATATTTATATGCTTGAAAATAAAATGTATACTAATGTGTTTTATCAGTATTTGCTATTTATCTGAAATTGAAAATGTTTAAAAATATGTACTTCGGTATTAAAAAGAAATTTAAAAAATGTGATATTACTGTCAAGCGTTGTTAGCCGAGAGGTCATCACACCTGCCTTGCAAGCAAGTAATTGGTTGCAGACGGGTATGGGTTCGCGTCCCGGTCGATGCTATGACATATGAAAAAAAAGTGATATTATTACAAAAATTAAAAATCTGAAATATAGTGAATTGGAAGGTGATCTTAAAATTTATGAGAGTAGATGAACACCTAAAATTAAATAAAATACCAAAAGATTTTAGAAAACACAGAATGAAAACAAATGCGAGATAGATGAAATAAAAATTGCTTTCCAGTTATCTAGAGAGAAGAAAATTATGAATTTGAAAAACTGAATTCTTCTTGGAAAAATAATTAATCCTATAGTGAATAGAATGTTTGAAAGGATTAATTGTTAACCTATGCCAGAGAAGTTTACAATTATTTTTATTTAAAAATTTTGTATATTTTACTATACAATAAATTATAATATCAAAATAAAATAAAAATGTTTATTATTCTTCTTGTATGATTCCCAATAAAAATGCTTAAATGTATTATTGTTATGCAGAAATCAGCTCTTTATTGATGATGGTGTGATTGTGATTCTGCATTTCTCTTAAGTCATAGTAAATCCTATAAATTAAATAGTCCCAGGAGTTATACTATAAATCGCAATAGTTTAGAAGATATATACAGCTTCTACCAATATTCTTGAAGCTGTTGAACAAAATAATGTTTGTTAAAATTGCCTTACATCTTACCAGCCAATTAAATCTCAGAAATAATAATGCAGCTTTTACTATCTTTTTCAATAAACTTGATGTAAAATTTTATTTATTGGATTGAAAACGAGTCAACATTCAGCAATATATAGAAAGCAAGTTATATCAAAGAATAATATGAAATTCTTGTTGAGAAATATTGTTGAAATATTCCACATAAAATATGATGCCTGTGTGATATTTTCCAAGACTCTATAGCTAAATGAATTGAGAATTATTGAATATTGGAATGGTATTTGAGTTATATTACATCCATTCATTCGTCTATTATATCTAAGAAGGCTAGTTATTATCTCACCAAGTTCAATGGTTTTTTTTCCATTTTCATCACATCTGGTGATTGATAGTTGGTAAAGTTGATGTGAAATCAATGGTTATTACATATTATTTCAAATGATCTAAATTTTCTGAAGGTATTTAGGTTGCCATAATATTTTAGAACTGGGTGCAATATATTTTACATATCAATAATTAACACCATATCTTTAACTTCATTTATGTAAAGAGTTATTTAAAATGGTACATTCAGAGATAAAATAATTTATCAGAGTTATAGGAGATTGAAAATTATTAATGATGATAAGTTTTATTACTTAGGTAATAATTATTTTAATTTTAATTTGAAACAATAAACTAAGCATATATACATATTGTAATGGTACTGAAAATTTGAACTGAATCCAGGGTGATGATGATCATCATCATAATTCCCATTTAATGAACCACTCTAGTTTTTAATTTGCAAATAATATAATGAGCAATGAGAGATCAGAAAAATTAACTATAATAACTATATTTTCACCAACATTATAGACAAGAAATAATCATTCATTATCAGGAATGATCAACAATAAAAATAAATCAACATTCAATCTTATGACAGGATTTGAAATGAGTCCACTAGAGACCAAACTAAATATTTAGTCCTTGCTAACTTGGGGTAGATTATTTAAACATTAATTTGAATGCATGAATTTAAGTGCTAATCCATAAGAATATAACAATTAAAAATAATTCTGAAATACTAAAACATACTGATCATCATCAATACTCTGGATACTTATTACTATTAAGGTCCTGGACAACTATAAAGTTAATTTCTAATAAAAACAAAACTAAATAAATTGTAATGAACTAACTTTAAAAGATATTCTTTTTGCATAAAACTGTGATCATCATCTGGATGTCCATAAACACTAAATATGAACTCTTATGCATGAACTATTATGCATGAATGTAGCTCAGGAACAAAAGCTCTATGACTATTACTGTGAACAAGATATATAATACAACATATAATATTCTAAAACTATTTAGGGTTGTGTAAATTTACTATAACAACTTTAGCAATGAAATATCAATTTGTTAATAGCAATTAAATTAAAATGAAATTAAGGGTGTAGAATATAGCTATACATATAAACTAAGTCTTCTGATTTGGATTATTACAAAAAGTAAATCCACGATTACATTGTAATTTACAATAGGGTTTGAATAGGTTTACATGTGACACAAATATAATCACACAGACATGCCATATAATAATTTATGAACAATATCTGAATTGTCATATAATAATAAAAAAGTGATTAATTTTAACATATATGTATCTATCTGACATATCATCTATATAAGTACACACATGCTGTAACATATGGAAATTGTCATATAATAATAAAACATTAAGTTATTACATTTTAATGATGCATAAGTAATGACATTTTTGCATATACTAACATTTATATCATTAAAATTACCCCAAATCCAAAATTCAACCAGACCAGCAAAAAATTAATATTAAAACACAACCAAAGGTATCACTGCTACACTGTCAAAATAACAGACTTATTAAAATATTATATTTTTCACAATTAATTCCATGTTGAAAATATATACAGAATTCACACATATTGAGAATATTTACAAAAACAAATTGTCTGTTTATTTCTAATTTTACTTTCAATTTTATATATATATATATATATATATATGTATATATATATATATATATGCGCATGTACAGTATTATGTGGTTGTTTGCCATGATACATATGACTGTAACCCACCTCATGGAGAAAGGAAAAGTAGAAATGAAATAATCAAAAGAAATGCTATGTTTTAAACTATGCACTCATATTTTTTTTAGAGATTTGACAGGTATCTAGCAACTAACAGAATGACTAGTGACCTTCATTTCTGACAGAGATAAAGAATTCTCACATTGAACTATAAGTACATAGTGCACCAAAAACACCAAGAAGACTATCTCAATTTATACACTATAAACTACCCCAACCATTGGTATGACATAAAAATACAAAACTCATTCTAAATTCATACTCATTTGAGTCTTAGGGGCTGGAAAGGCAAAACAATGCTCTGTCTCTTTAAGTCATAGGAGCTAAAAATATAGAACTATGCCTAGCTTTTTTTTCAGAGACTTAAAGGCTGGGGATCATGACAGGATTATGTTAATTGCACCATGATAAACAAAAAGAAATTAGAAAGTGGGTTGGAGAAATGCCTGAGAGTGAACAACTCTTGGAGTTTCATGAAAATGTTGTATTCTTAAATCAATGAGAAAACCCTCCATCCATCATCAAAGCTTAAAGTAAAGCTAAACAAACTTCAATAGTAAAAATCTCAATCCAATCTCCAAAATCATAACTTTTTTAATCAACTCTAAATATGAATTCCTTAAATATACATCAAAACTATTATTTTATAATTTATTATCATCAATACTCTTGTTGTATTTTTCACATAATTTTTTTAAAATTAATTTTGCATCAAATGAATACTTTTTTTCAAACATGGTTATTTGAGATCAAGTTGAGTGATAATTTTATTGTGATGGCTACCAGTTCATGATCATCATTGGTCCACAGAATGGTACCCATTTGTAATAGTATAAAAATTGGGATAAACCTGGAGTAATGACACTTATCATCATCATCCCAGTTAATGAACTACTGTGAATTTCAATTTGCAAATAATATAATGAGCAATGAAAGATCAGCAAACCTAACTATAATAACTATATATTCACCAACATTTCAGATAAGAAATAATTATTCATTATCATGAATGATCAACAATAAAAATAAATCAATGGTCAATCTTCTGACTTGATTAGAAATGGGTCTAGATTAGAAATGGGTCTATTATAGACCAGGCTAATTATTTAGTTCTTGCCAGTCTTGGGACAGATTATTTAAACATTTATTTGGATGTACAAACTTAAATGATAATTCATAAAAATATCAATTAAAAATAATGTTGTGGTATAAAAACATGATGAACATCGGCAATGCTTTGGTCACTTACTGCCATTAATATTCTGGCCAAGTATAAACATAATTTCTAATAAATACTAAACTAAATAAAATTTAGGGCATGGACTTTAAGGATATCCCTTTGCACTAACCTAGGATCATCATCAACTCAATGTCCATAAACAGTAAATATGAACTTCTTTTATATAATAGATCACATGCACAAATCTAGCTCAGAAACAAAAACTCTATAACTGTCATTGTGAATGCGAGATATAATGCAACATATAATATTCTAAACTATTTAGGATTGAGTAAAATGACTGAAACAACTTTAACCATGAAATACCAATTTATTAATAACAATTAAATTAAAATGAAATTCAGATTGGTAGAATAAGGTTATACACACAAATTAAATCTTCAGATCAGGATTAATACAAAAAGGAAAAGGTTTCAATAGGTTTACATAAAACACACTTATTTATAAGTACACAGGTATGATATATACTAATTTAAAAGTAATATGAATCAGTCATTAAATTATTCATTATCTAATGGTAAAAAGTTGTTCTTTTTATTTTTAATAAAGATAATATTAATTCTTTGACAGGTTTTGGTAAAAGTTTTTTTTTCATTTTTAACAAGTTACTCTTGATTATTATAAACATCTCTTAAAAATATTCCAGCAAGTCTTTTGTTTTCTGATGTAGAAAGATTTTTGGAGGTTAATTTTTCCATAAAATATACTGTAAATGTATCTCACATTTTGTTCAATAAAGTCATTTACTTAAAAAATCATAAATTAAAAAATTACAACAGTCATTTTTATTAAAGAAACTATTTAAAATGACTCACCAGTCATACTTTACATTTATATGATGCAGTCCCTTTACCTTCATTATCTGTACATAGACAAAACACTGCATATAAATTAATTTTTCAGCAAGCTGATGGACTCTCTGGGAAAGCTGATCCATCCAAAACAGTAAACTGACTTATTGTCATTTTTGGGAAAGGTAGAGTCCAGGTAAATGGTGACAAGAAGTGAGCTCCCTTTAGTCTCTATGCTCTCTAATACATACATACATACATATATGGGCTATGAACATATAAAAGCTAGAATTGCTTCCATGTGAAATATGTTTCTGCAC
Source organism: Epiperipatus broadwayi (assembly GCA_028023455.1). Taxonomy (NCBI): domain Eukaryota; kingdom Metazoa; phylum Onychophora; class Udeonychophora; order Euonychophora; family Peripatidae; genus Epiperipatus; species Epiperipatus broadwayi. The sequence continues at coordinate 133,188 of JAQFVV010000796.1, read as the reverse complement.
ATATATGTAGGCACCCATGGAAATGTATGTGCACACTGATGTTCATATCATATGATTTTTTAATTTGTCAAAATAACAGACCTTTTAAAAATATTACATTTTTCACAATTAATTTCATGTTGAAAATATGTACAGAATTCAAACATATAGAGAATATGTACAAAATTTTTTTGGCTGTGTTTATTTCTACTTTTTTTTCAACTTTATATGTATGTGTGCATACACCACTATATGGTTGTATGCTATCAGACAAATATCTATCTCAGTATATATATATATATATATATGAGATATATATATGATATATATATGTGCCATATATATATATATATATATATATATGGCACATTTTATCATCATTTTTAAATAAATGGAAATGTACAATCTCAAAAATAGTACACTTATCATGTATAGTATAAAATAAAATTATCAATTCTCAGTTTAGATTATAAAGTGAAATACCTATCATGCTAAAGGACATGTAGTCTTCAATTTTTTTAGAAATATGTTATTTACATAAGTTGCAGGTTTGATTTTATATTACTTAACAATCTACATAATGATTAATCAATAATAATTAATAATGATTAATATATATATATACACCCATATATATATATATATTACATATTTAAAAAAGAATTTTTATTTTATTCACACACACATATATATATATATATATATATATACACATATATATATATATATATATATATACTGGTTGTGTGTTTACAAATATATATCAAAAAGATAAAAAATAAATATTGCAAATATATTAACACAATCTACATAGAGATATATATTAAAATAGAAAGACAATGGTTATTATATATATAAAGAATGAGTTAATACAATTTTGAAAAGGAAACTATGTTTATTCTAATGCTATCTATTTATTATCCTGGAATAGAATAAACAGTTTATTCTTGCAAAGCACTGTGTAAGTGAAAGTCATGTAGTATTTTTAATTAATAAGATAGGTAAATTAATAAATTGAGAAAAGTTTATTTTACTGAAAGTAGTTATTATTTATGATAATATTATATCTCACTATTATAATTAATATTACAATTTAATTTATTTTTTCTGTAAGCTATTATATGTTTCTTTAATACAGTTTACAACTTTCAAATAATAAAGTTCTATGCAATGTAATTTTATTAATAACATAATTAAAAAGTGCATATTTCTTAGTAAATATATATATTTCTCAATGTTTATCACAGATATTAAATTTTCAGTCAGTGTAAAATCTCTGTTCCTATCTGTGCATTCTTCATTCATCAAATATGTTAAAAACTACAAATATGCTAACCATTGTGGCTCTTCACGTATTTTAAATTGGCAAATTGATAGTTTTTTTGTGAAATGCATATTTAGTGAGGGATATTGATTTGAAAAAAAATTGGGCTGAACAATTCAAGAGGAAGAGGCTTTAAAAAATCTGAAAAATTTGGTTGTTTACAAATAATAATTTATTAAAAGACATATTTATTACACTGTTATATTTTTGTTCCATATGTGAGATACGAATATTAAAAAAATACTGGACTAAATATCATATATGCAATACAATCTTCTTAAAATAATCAACCTCCAAAATTAAATAGTTGTTAATTTTCAGATGTTTCAAATATCTAATTCATTTGAGAACGTGTGATTTTTAGTATAATGTATGTAGAGAGAGAGATAGAAATAGAAACAGAGAAATGGAGATGGAAAGAGAGGGAGGGGGGAGAGAGAAAGAGGGAGGAATATAGAGAAAGATTAATGTGAAGGATTTTAGACTGAGCAGTAGTTCAGGATTAGTAATTAAGCTTGAAGGGCTGCATCACAAATTTGATTAATATGCACACACGCAGATATTTTTATATCAAAAAAAATGTAATAAGAATTAAATAAATATCAACTGCAATTTAGCTGTCAATAATTTTTCTAAGTTTTTCAATATTCATTTTTTAAAAACGCTATTTCTGTATGTATTAAGAATATTTTTTTTCCTCATTTTAACAGCAGAAACAATTCCAAATATACTTCTCAATACGTAAATTTTAGCATTAAACTTATTGTTTATCGAAAATCGAAGAACCATTAAATAAACAGAAATATTTAGACAGCTTCTATAAGATGAAGTCAGTTATTATAAGATATAATAGTTGAGCTAGTGATCAGACATTAATATCTGTTAAAACTTATTGTATTGAGTTCGAAATCTTATATATATATATATGAATTTTTTATTTCAAATCCACTTATTGTATTGAGTTCGAAATCTTATATATATATATATGAATTTTTTATTTCAAATCCAGTCAAATTCTTGGAAACCATCAGGTACATTAATAAAGATAAAACTTTAAACGTTTATAAAATACATATGAATAGGATGAATCATTTACAAGCATCAATTATGATGTAATACAAATTTGTGAGATATAGGATTATAAGGCAAGTCTTTATATCAGAGCAACAAGATCATAAAAAGAATGATCAGGAAATAGATATTGCTTATATTTTTCTGCTGACTGTAAATTACAAAATTGTGGAACTTAAATTCTGAAAACTAATAAGAGTGAAATCTTATATATATATATATATATATATATATATATATATATATATATATATATATATATATATATATATATATATATATATATATATATTTGGAATGTGACATTGCTTTTATAAGCCTGTATTTACAAAAAAATATAATTCAGAGAGCATACCAATAGCTCAAACAAGCTCTTAATTGATAAGTGTGGTAAAAGAAAATATTTAAAATCTCTGTATTTTGGATAGAGATTTTAAATATTTTCTCTTACCGCACTTTCTCAATTAAGAGCTTGTTTTAGCTATTAGTACGCTGTCTGTTTATATATATATATATATATATATATATATAGACAGCGTATATATATATATATATATATATATATATATGTTGTGTCATTACAATTTAGTCATTAGCTACATTTGTAGTAATGTGCATGAAAAAAAATGTGGAACAAAAATCATCACATTTTTATATAGTAAAGGAAGCTGTAGGGCACCCAAGTTTAAACCCTACAAAATCCAGTTCTAAAAGCTTAAGACAGAAAGAGAGTAGGGCCACAGTTATATACTTTAATTGTTTGTTTGTTGATAAAAAACTCAAAAAGAGTAGTACACACAGTTAATTATTCAGTATTTAATTATTTTTGTTAAAAAATAAAGTTATAATGCATATGTATAGGCAGTGGGTGTTATAAAAGCTATTTAGTTAGCTACTTTTAAATTACACATATTAACTTTCTTTAAAACTAACCTACACTTGCTAAATTTTATTATCTTATTCTATACTTCTATTTTTGCTTTTCTATAATTGTAATTTGGATTTAAAAGCTAAGGATTTAATTTTAAATATTAGGGTTATAATTACTAAGCTAGCAATTAGATTATTTTAATGTCAGTTTATACATGATTTGAGTGATGGAGTGTGTGTGTTACATCACATAAATATATCTACATTTATTAAATATTGAGAAAAAAAAAAGAAAATCTGTTATATTTTTTTTTTCTTACTCAACAATTTTTTTTGTATTATAAGGGTTGTTTTTCTGTTGAAAAACTTAGAGATGATGTGAGAAGTCTAATTTTAAAAATGTCTCATCTTAACATCAAAAGAAAGAAACTCAAATTTGAGATGTTACATGGGTGTAAAAAAGGATTAAGACTATTTTTTCCTTCAAAACAAAAGTTTGTCTAAAAATCAGGATACTGAGATTTTTCATACTATTCAACTAAAAAACGATTTGGTTGAAAATAAGTTATAAATCTAATTAAAAGAGGTGGCCAAAAATAGAAAAAAAATCGGATATAAAAGCAGTCTGGAAAATCAGTTCATATTATTATAGAGACTTTTAAAAATATTGAAACTAAGGAGTCAAGCATTTTTAATTCAGCAGATATCAATTCTAAAAATCATTTTTAATATAAAGTTTTTTTTGTGAAGATGAAAAACAGCATGGCCGGTTAAAATAAAGATATATTTTAAATGGAGAAATTCCCTGAGTCATCATCAACTAGCACATCATATAGGAAAGAAAAGATGTCTTATCTGAAAAATAATATTCTACACCTTTCAACTGACCAAGAGAAATAAGATGTTTTAAATAGAAAGAAAAAAACATTCACCTGCATTGGAAGGCGATCAGGAAAATAGTAATCTATGGATAAATATTAAATCATCAAGTCCAATTAATGGTTCCAGTAATTGAGTTTAAACCCCAAAAAATTTATAAACATGAAAACAACTGCTGTACTTCATCCACTAAAAGAATCATGCTTGACAGAAAGAAAAGAAGAGTTAATATAATGATTTCCAAATTGTCCACTAAAGCAAATAACCTCAATGGAATCATCATCGTCAAATAATTATACACCTCAAGAAAGAGATTGTTCCAAAGAAACATGGAAATTGTTGCTGCCAAAGATAGACATTGAACAAGATAAATTTGAATCATTGGAAGTCGCGGCCAAAGAATGGAACTGGTAATATGAATTTTTTTTATGTTTTCTTTATGATATCAGAGACTTAGTAAAACTTTAGCAATAAAGTTGTATGTTTTTGTTTGTTTAAAGAACTTTTAAAACAACCAGGATCAATTGAAACCAAGAATTTCTTAATAACGATAGACATAGGCTTTATTAATGATTTTATATGTACTAAAATTATGATTGTCTATTAACCTAAATTTATAAAATGTTATTAATATGTAACATTTTTTTATATTATTATTTTGTTTTAAATAATATTTTTATTATGTGGATAAAACACACACATACATAACATAATAATACTTGTTGCATATATGTAACGGTGTGTGAATGAAAAAAAAGAAAAATAGATGGTATTAGAAATATTAGATTTTGTTTTAAGTTAAAGTATAGTATTTCAGAGAGTAGCAGGGAGAGGGAGAAAATAATTTAAAACTTGTACTGGAAATTTTGCTCTTTCACTTCTACTAACATTTTTTTTTATCATTCTACTTTACCTGTTAGATTATAAAAGTATGTGTGTGAAAGAAAAAGGAGAAAAAAAAAAGGGAGTGAATATTTTTTTTATGAAATATTTTCTTGTGAATCCAAAACTTTAGCAAATCTAGTATCCAAATTTATGTATATATTTTTACGGGAAAGGGGGAAGAATTCAAAATTAACATTATGATTGCCAGATAATCAATTACTGTTCTCATTATTATTTCATATAAAATTTTGGTTTTATTTTTAAATTATTTGTAGATTTTCGTAATAAATTAATAAATGTTAAATTGTTTTATTAAACGAGGCATATGTATTTTATTGATAATAATCTTTATTCATTGTGATCATTCATCATCAATGGTTGATATTGATTGTTTAAGATTTAATTAGATATACTAAAATTAAGCAATAATTATGAATTTCTTCATAACAATCAGGTTTTATGATTAGGATTAGTCCTGAAGCTGTGGTTGAAACCATTATCATTATCATTATCATCATTGTCATCATCATATTTTAATTAATGAGCTGTTTAAATGTTTAAAGGCCATAAATAAATATTGATTTCATAGAATTTAGTGATTTCTTAGTATTATTATAACCACCATCCCATCATCTATTTCATGCAAGGATGAGTGAATTGCCATCCTAAATTAATAATATAATCTGAGCTAGTAAAACTTATAAAAAATATTGAAACACATTTATTATGTTAAGATCTAAGAAATGATTTCTGTCTAATGAAATTTATATATTCCACTTTAGTTTATGTTACCTAGGTGTTTACTTAAATATTAGTGCATACAGTGCTATGGGTGTAAAATCAAAATCATACATTTTGTAAGAAATAAGGTACCAAAGGGATTCAAACCTGGTACATGTGAAAAAGTTATAAATATAACTTTGTCTAGGTCCAGCTAACCTAGTGGTGCCCAGATAGACCATATTCACTTGTTGTTTACTTAGACATGCACTTGAGATCCAACCAAGAGATAAGAGTGAGTAAAATCTACTGGGGGATATATTGAGAGATATTTGATTGAGCTACCAGTGTACTCACCCACTTGATGTCCATATACCTGAGTTATGATAGTTTGTTCTGAATAATTTGTTTGTAGTTTCTACTTGTTTATTGATGATACAATGCTTGCCTAACCAGGGTTTGAAATAGGCCAGACACCCTAAATGACTGGTTACAGGCATTATCGCCGCTAATTATTGATATTATGATATCTTTGAAAATCTAATTATAGAAATATGTTTTATCGAATCCAAAGATATTTTAATTATTATGAACTTATATATTATAGACTACTCAGGTATGGTAATATTTATATTTGAATCTTAATTCTTTTGATCTACTTTATTTAAGTTACAATATATATATACTGTAATGGTACATGGTGGGCAAGATTTGACTTAATTAATACACCTGAAAATTGCACCAAATTGAAATAGTAATATAGAAGGCAAAGAGCTTTATTAACGAATAGGCATCACAAATGAAAGCTAAATTGAAATGGAAAATGGAATCATAGTAATATCATCATTGTGAACCATTATCAATCCACTGCAAGATGAAGGTCTCTCCATGTTCAATCAATCTTTCCTGATCTCTATTCTCTGTTCTCAATATTATCCCTGTACACTTTCTTAGTTAATCCATCCATCTCACATGTGGTCTCATTCTGGATTTTTTATGTCTTGGAATTCAGTTGAAGATTTAAATTGTCCATCTATTATCATCTCTTTTAGAAATATGTCCATCCCATCTCCACTTTAGTCTTTTAATTCTTTTAATGATGTCAGTAAAACCCATTTTTCTCTTACCCATATATTGTGTTTTTGATCTCTTTTTGTTACTCTTAATATGCATATTTACATACTACTTTGAGAGGTCTGAAGTCTCTGTATTGCTCTTCTTTTTTGTCATCTCTCTTTTTAGTAATAGTTCCATCTTTTTTCTTATTGTGGATATGAGTTTCCTACCAATACCAAAATGTTGTTTTACACTCTTGAGACTTTTATTCTCTTCTACAGCTTTCCATGCTAGTTGACAATTATACTTTCTTCAATTATTTGCCACACAAGTTTACAAAATTTGTGACCTTCAATCATTTTAATGCATCATTTTTAATATATCTTCATATCCATTCTTTTCTTTTTAAATTCTCTAATCTCAGTAGAAATTTTATTGGTCACTTGCTGTTTTTTTCTACTAGCTGTTTTTGTTGAAGATTTTCAAAGTGTATTAGTTATTTCTTATTAATTTCATTCAAATCTAAATCATATTCAAAATTTATTAACACTTGAAACCGATTTTCAAATTCTAATTTAAATTCATTACAATGTTTCCAAAAATTAGAAATATGAAATATAAATATTATTTTTCTTAATAATTTTTGTCTCTCTAGTTTTGCATTCATACCATTCTTACATCTTAGTAATAGATGATTACTTTTGTGCTGAATTTATTAAGAACATTACAATCTTAAATATGTATCTTCTGTTAGTCAAAATATAATCCAATTCTGCTATAACTTCATTTGGATGCTTCCATGTCCATTTTCTTTTAACATTTTTATCAAAAAAGTAATTCATAATATAAAGTTTTTATTTTTTTGTTAAATCCACAAGTCTATATTCTCTCTCATTTGTATTACCATAACTAAATTTACCTACAATAATTTTATGTTTCATTTGTTTACCAACTCTAGCACTAAAGTCACCCATAACAATTTTAAAATGCTGTTTAGTATGATCAAAAGGTTTTTGTACAACCATATAAAAATCTTCTAGTACTTCATCACTATGATAACTTGTTGGGGCATAAACCTGAATTATCTGCATTTAGTACCTGCTATTAAGTTAAATAACTAATCTTGCACACTGTCTGATACACCATCAATCTCCACAATGTTATTCTTCCAATTTTATTTATAATAAATTTTAATTCACTTGTACTTCCAATGTTTGTTACTTTGTAGTAGAGTACATGTCCACATTTTAAATCAATTGTTTCTTCACTCTTTCTTCTAACTTCACAAAGTCCAATAACATCACATTTAATATAAAATGGTTCTTTTTGAAATTCTTGCAATCTTCCTTTACTTAAAGTGATCTGCAGTTAGAAATACCTAATAAAAAGTCATCAGTAAATGGGAGCCTAGACCCACAATGAGGAAATGTTTAGCACCCTCTACATTTGGCCACCAACTGCTGACTTGGTTGGCAACTTTACAGCCTTTTGGGAATAAATTTCATGATTTATTTTTGTCTATGGAAATTTTTTTTCATTCACACACAAATCTATTCTGGCCTATCAGGCAACTGAGAAGAAAGACCATGATGTTTTTTAATCTTAAGCTCAGAGGTAAAAAGCAGTAAAATCACTATGCTGGCTAATTTGTGTTGGTGCACAGCCCATCCATGTTTATATACTATATAAATAATCACATAGTAATAACAGCTGCAACAACAAAAACATATAAAGTGGACATTAGAAAATTTCCCTGCTCATTTTCTTTAAAGCTTCCAAAAGGAACAAAGGCCCCCTTTCAGTTAACAGAAAACTTCTTTCTCAAACCCATAAGGATATAATTTTTATTATATCTCAATGATTTGGTTAGAACATTTTAATTTTAAAACAAAATAAAAAGATTCTGGATTGTTAATGTTCAATTATAATAATATGAAAAACAAACAAACAAATAATTTAAACTAAAATGGTGCATAACTAGGAATGAGAGAAAAAGAGTAAATTAGTTTTTTAAAACCTATATAAAAGTTTCTACTTCTAATGCCCTTCAAATTTTATACATCTCGATTATCATTACAGAAAAGAGCTTTTTAATTACATAATAAACAAATATATAACACGATGCTTTTTCAGTTATGTGTCCAACTTTACTGGTGGGTGAGATGATAATAGGCTAGCTTTTGAAATGACACATTAAAAGTAGCTAAATCAAATTCAAAACCTAAACAAGAAATGTATTCAACGTTATTATCTCTCTCAATACTTCAATAATCTGATCAAAGGATTAGCATTAAAAACAACTAATGAGATTTGATTATTTTCCAAAATATAAAGTAGAAACAAAAGGGATATTTTATTGAATCTAATTTATATCATTAATAATCTATAATATAGCTGCTGATTAATATTTGCTTAAATGATCATTAGAATTTAAATATTCTCAGGATAAAAATAATTTAACTAACAAACTCAAGTATTGTGCAATGATCCAAGTGTACTGATAAGTGATTAAAAAGAAAATCACAAAATGTATCATTGGTTAATTAGCTATGAATATGGGGTTTGAACATTGCCCTAAAAGCAGTTAGCTATAAAGGATTGTTTAATTATTTAAATAAAGCTTCAGTGGTTTATATGTATTTAACATATTTATATTTATTATTTAAAGTCACTTTAAGTAAAATAAATGGTATATTTTTATTTATAATTTGTATTCTCTTTTTCTTTTAAGAATGATAACAACAATAAATTAACTAAGCATAATATCCATTTTTATTCTATAGTTTTGTGACTTGATTTCTATGATATTCAAGTTTATACTTGGTAGCAATATGTTTATGAAGCTACATTTGTATCTGAATAAAGACCATTTACTCTATAAAAATAAATAAAATGCAATAATAATAATAATAATAATAATAATAATAATAATAATAATAATAATAATAATAATAATAATAATAATAATAATAATAATAATAATAATAATAACAATAATGATGATGATGATGATGATGATGACAATTACAATAATAATAATGATAATTCAATTCAATTTTTTTACCGTACAAAACTACAACATTAAGCCAATTACAGAGTTGCACTATACAATAATATACATAAATAATATACATAAATGAGTAAAAATGACAAACTATTATCATAATTATATGCCATACTTTTTTATAAGATAAGTAACAAATTTTTTAAAGTCTAAAGGAAAAATATTTTCATTTGGAAAATCATGATTATAAATATTAGGCAAACGAAACAAAGGTGAAAATTTTAATATGTTAGAGCAACAAACCTTAATATAAAATAAAGTAAATGTATGTGTTTCATGTAAACAATTATTAAAAATAATATTTGAAATTTTGTTAGTTAATATAATTTTCTGATTCACAAGTTTATATAAAATTTTAAGATCTCTCATTTTACTTCTAACAGATAGGGATAGATAATGATCTTTTAAGTTAATATACTTGGAAAATTTATCATAAACCAATTGAATTTTAATAATATATCATTTTGAACTGGTATTCCATACAACAGATCCATATTATAATATAGACAAAACCAAAGAGAGAAATAATTTAAATTTCATAAAACTATTAAATTGTCTACCATGCCTTAAAATTGCACCTATACTTTTAAAAGCCTTATTTACTACATTTTCAATATGATAATGAAATGATTCATAGCTTGCAAAAATAATTCTAAGGACTTTCTGAATATCAGCAAATTTTATATTATGATCTTCAATATAATAAGGACAAATTATCATTTCAGATTTGTCAGAATAAGAAACTGTTGAACATTTATCCATATTAATATCCATTTTATTATCTCTACACCATTTCACAAAATTATGAATATCTTTTTGTAATAATATGCAATCATTAATTGAGTTGATATTCCTAAAAATTTTACAACCATCTGCATAACATAAAAGATGTGAAAATTACAAACTCTCTCCCAAATCATCAATATAAATGTTAAACAATAATGGTGCAAGGATACTACCCTGAAATACTCCTATATTACAATAATATGGATAATAATAATAATAATAATAATAATAATAATAATAATAATAATAATAATAATAATAATAATAATAATAATAATAATAATAATAATAATAATAATAATAATAATAATAATAATAATAATAATAATAATAATAATAATAATATTAGTAGTAATCACAGTAGCAGTAGCAGTAGCAGTAGTAATATCATATGATAATATCAGATGGTACAAAATCAAAAAATATTTTTTTAGTGGGATCATACCAATTTTGCAATCAAAAAATAATATCAATATTCTTTTTATACTATGCTAAATCTAAATATATATTTTCCTAAATTACATTTGTGTCTTTCGAAGTGCCATATGTAGACTTCTTACACATCCCTATTATGTTACAAATGATTCTCAATTTTGGACAAACAATTAATACTTTCCACTATATCATGTCTATTGTTTAGAATTTAATGAGAGATTTGTCATTAAATTATAATAACTTGAATAAATATTTTCATATAATAAACTCTCATAAATCATAAAGTGATTCTTTGTGTTTATGCATATAAATAATCACATATAATAAATAAAATATTAATTTAATAAATTAGCTCTCAAAATGCATCTTGATTATAGCTACACATTATTTGTCAAAAGAAAATAAATAAATGTCACTAATGACAATACATATATAAGTATATGCTCTTCATGAAAACAAATGCTAATAAAATTCTTGAAAAGCATAATATCTATGTGCTATGTATATGTCATATATATATAAAACAAAACAAAAAAATTACTTGTGGAACATTGGTTTGTTATGAGTACCCCTAAAGAAAAAACAAACAAACATGTATAATGTAATCTTTTTTTAAAAAAAAACGTAATTATTTTGATTGATCTTTTTTAACTACTATTTTGTTTTTCAAAATTGACAGTTATTGTAAGATTTTAAGTTTAGTTCTGATTGAGACAGATTAACATGGCAGCTCATTTGTAGTTGATGAATGCTCAAATTTTATAATTAATTAATGTTGACATTCCTTAAATCTTTCTTTCTGCTTGTTAATCTAAGATAAACTAACAGATGTAGCAAACTTATTTCAGATATTTTTACCAATGGAATTCTTATTTTAATCTTCAGAACAGATAAAGAGATTTATTTTTAAAATAATTTCATTCTCCTTCCAGTTGCATACTTATCAATAATTTCTCTTTCTTTCTTCTGATGGTAATTAGTTGTAGGGATATAATGTAAAGAGAATCAAATCCCTCAGCTAGCAAGTCTTCTTTAGCCAATCATTCTTTGATATTATTTACTCCACATAAAGTTTCATTATTTAAAATTTAGGTAGAAAAAAGAAAAAATAATGAACAAACAAATTTTGTTATTCCTTCTCATTTAAAATGATTGTCAATAATAGTAAATAATTACAAGCACAGTCTCTTCTTCCTTTGTTGCAACATTAAACACTATAGAATTCTAGCTTACACTTTTGCTAGACATAAAGGTCTAAATCCTATTGTTAATATAACTATCAATTTTTTAATCTTTCTAAATTTTTTTACAATTATTTCAAATAAATAATTGATTAAATCTTATAGATATCTAAAGCAGATCTAAATAATTCAGGATACATACAATAAATAAATACATATCTGTAAATCAGAAATTTTTAATTTTTAACAAACAAATTATAGTTTTATACATCTTTATATATTATAATCATTAGTATTTCCCAAAGTGATTTTTATAGAATTTGTTTATTTATTCTGCATATATCATTATTAGTGCCAAATCTACAATCATACATAAATATATACCATAAAAGTGGGTAAAAACAAGAAAATAATAACAATTAAAAAATTATGCAACTAAATTTAATGGAGATAATAATCAAAGAGAGAAAAAAATTCCAACATTTTCTACTACAATAAAAAAATATTGTGATATATATATATATATATATATATATATATATATATATATATATATATATATATATATATATATATATATATAAAAATTAAATAATCAATTTAACAAGAAAATTATATACATCAAAGTAATGAAATATCCATCTTGCTTTATTATTAAATAATTTAAACTTTATGCATAATCAAAAATAAATATCTCTGCTTTCTTACATTCTCTTCTATTAGTATCTATATATACATTTTTAAACATATATATAAAATATATATTTTGCGGGTTCATTCATGTTAAAAATTTAAATATTTATATACCGACGTTTCGACTTGATCATACAAGTCATCTACTGGGTAATAAACGGTATAAAGATGGTTGTAGAGGCGCTACAATCACTGATTAAAAATGTTAAAGTTCCACCAATAGCAAAAATGTTAAATTAAGAAAG
>JAQFVV010000796.1:0-115000 GCA_028023455.1 Epiperipatus broadwayi | reverse complement strand
ATAATATACTCTTTGTTTGTGAAATAATAAATAATATACAGTGTAAAAGATATAATGAATTCAAAATAAAATCAAATAAATATTTGATTCTTTCAATTACAATTACAATCTTTGAAATTATAATACTTATGCAACTTTTGCATTTTTATGTTTGGATCTGTGTCTTATATCTGATTTACCATGATTTCTGTAATATAATTAAAAATTCATGACAAAAATCATCATATATAGAAAACAAAGACTAAATCTTAATAATAATATATACATTTATTAACATTGAACATCACATCTGCATTTTATCAAATTTATTTACAACTTTCTGTCAAAAAAAGGTCATCTGCAAACATAAGCACTATTTTATTATAAAGGATGCAATAAGAATAATTTATAACATAATCACCTAAATTCTTAAAAAATTTCAATTACTTATACAAACATCTGGGTGATTTATCTTATGACAAGTTCATTTTAAAGTAACACTAATTCACTATTTTACTAACTTACTTTTAACATATTTTTTTAGGCTATGCTAATTTTATAAACTACTTATTTGCTAAACAGCTTTTAAAATATAATAAAAATATCTAAGATACTCTTTATGTCCAGTAAGCTACTATTGCTATCATATTAACTTATAATATTTTATTGATAGCATTTTCAAAAACACATCTGAAATTAGAAAAAAAAATACTTAAATTCTAACTGATAGATAACTGAATTTTTACCAGCAAAATGTTATGATAATATTAATTATCATATAAACACAAATAAGAAAATTACAGTCTGACATTATTACTTAACTTTAAAAATATGAGAAAACTCTTCAGAAGCCATGCACCCAACATACTAGAATTTGCCCATGTGCACATAATAAACTATTTAAACTCTTTAATTGTCTTACCAATCCATTGGTGAACTACTTCTGTTTGGTGATAATAATAATATTGCATATATGCAACACTTATTAAGCTATTCACAAATAAACATTAAATTAAGAATATATTTGTTAGTTGGGCTTATAACTGCTGGCAAAGCACAACAGTACAATACATACATTACTTCACTTAACTAAATATTACAGATAGACAAGTGTTCCTGAAGTCCTGAAGTGACTATACACTTTAAAATTCTAACTTATCAATGCCACGACTATCTTAAAAGATCCATAACTTCACCTTACATGGTAGAATATAACTAAATATCTGCATGAGGGAAATAAGGAAGAATGGTTCCTCAGATCAAACAATTACATAACTGGATGAAACAATGGCATATTACAATACCTTTTCTTAGGTAAATATATGTGTGGATAAGTTCTCAGCATATGAAAATAAGATATATGCAATGAAAAAGATTCTCTATAGAGATTGAGCTACAATGGCTAAGCATGAAAATAATCATAAAATACTGAAATACAATTCTCTCATGCGAAATAACTACTAAACATTGGGGAGAGCACACTACAATCTCCCAAAGAACAATATGAGTAAGATACAACTTTTAATAATACCACATCATTCCACAAGTACATATCCTAGGCAAAACCATGTCAAAATAAAAAAAAATATCACAAGAAAAGCTAGGGAAATATATCTTCAATCTCTAAAAATACATGCATTAAACAATGTGTGAAACCAACAAATAAAATGAAAGTCAAACAAGTATAAAATACTTTAAGTAGCATAATACAAATTTTGCAATTAATAAGAAACACACATATTCAATAAAAACAGCATAAAATTTTATAAACTAAAGATAGATACCTTGTCATATGAAAAACTTCATAATGAAATTATTATAAGAATATTTAAAAACTATTGTGAACACCTATATATCATATATTGGCTGTTTATCCATAATGAAATAAAGTTTTAATAAGTATTACTCATAAACATAAAAACATGTGTATCTTTAGCTAGAAAACATATATCATGTAATTGACTTTAAGACAACAAGAAAAAAAGTACAGTTTTATCTTCTCTATCTTAAGAATAAATGCATAATTATATCATAATTAAAGAAAATATCATGGCACATGATTAAAATAATATAAAATAATAATTTTTTTTTTAAAACACCCATAGTTTTTCTTTCAAGTCTCTCTGGGGTGAACAATCTGATGCAGGGAAACAATGTCCTCTTGCTGGTGAATTAGTTTTAGAAGCAACACTTCCATATCTAATTACATTTTTACAACAATAAAAGCACTTATATCAACAAGCAATATAAAATAGCAACCATTAACAAACAATTTCTGCAAAAGATTTTGTATCCATTTATTCACTTACAGGTTTATTAAAAAAAATAGCTATAGCTTATTTTAATATATTCTTTTTAAACTTCTACTGGAAAACATCAGAATTTTTTTCATTAAATTTTTCCACAGTTATACATTGGAGAAAGGTCAATTTCTTCATTTTAAAGAACACTTTAAACCTTCTTTTAAAATAGCATTCTATTCACTCAAGAGCACTTAATATTAGCAATTAAGAAAATACTATTTATTTAAAAGTCGGCAATGTAAATAGTTTAGTTCTATCTTTTATAATATTGTTATTAAAGTGATATCTTTTTCATAAAACTTTTTATTAATCTATTTACTTATTTTAAATTTTAAAAGTTGTCTTGATAACATTAATATAGTTATCTCAAAATAAAATTCATCTTTTATCAAATAGGCAAGCCAGCATTTAAAAGTCTTTATCAATATAATACTTAAAACTAAAATAATCACTAAGATAGGAAGGAGTTTCACATTTTAATGTTAATTAATGTCAATTTCCATTGAAGCATTTATTTTCTTTAAATTAAATTTCAAACATCTCTCAATGGTTTATCTAAATTTTACTTTACTAAAAATAAGCCAATATTTAATAGGAATGGTCCAGTAAAATTTTCATTATAGTTTTAAAAGATAATGCAAAACATATTACCTTTTCACTCCATGTATTTCTGTTCAGGCATGGATGGATAAAATGAAATAATAAAAGGCAACAATTTTCTTTAGGGATTTGTCACTTCCTTTAGAATTTTGCAGATTATATGAAGGCACAGAGACAACTCAACACATTATTATTTTTAGCAATAAATTGTTAATTGAAAACAATAAAAGTTTTTAAAAATTAATCCTTTTAAATTAAAAAAAAATTGAAATGAACTATTAGTGTTTTCTTGGAATAAGAAAAGAAGAGTTCAGTCAGGAAAGCAAGCACAGCCACTAACTGAAAAATCTTTTACTTTTATACTATTATTTTGATAGGCATTTGAATTAATTACATCTTCTATATATCTGACCTCTATAAAAATATGTGAATGACAACATGGAACTAATTTAAAAATTATGTAATATTGATCAACTTTGAATTACCATGTGATAACTTAAACTTTCTAAAAGTTGAGCTTTACCTTTATTAATTATTTAATTAATAAAAAAATAAAACAATAGAATAAACAACACATTTATTATATTTAAATTATCACTTTTCATTTATCAGAAACTCTATTTATTCATTTTAAATACTTTCAATGTTAAATTAATCATTCATTTTCTTTTAAATAAATTAATAAACTAAAATTAACTTTACTTATAATAAATAAAATTTTAATAAACTAACATGCATGAATATGATTGCATACACATGCACACAGGAAATTACTTTACATCTTTCTAATTTACTCTATTTAATAGTTAATTTGCATTTAAAACTAATTTTAATATTATTTTGAAATACATTAACTTAATCCAAAATTTTAAGCTTGAGTAAAATGATAACTTAAATAAATTATTAATCAACTTGAGAAAACAATTTAACAATGCCATTATGACATAAATCTACTCACTAGGTTATAATTTTTAAGCATGAAAATTAACTTCATCCAGTCTTATATTATATCTAACTTTATTTATTTTTCATTTTGTGTAAAACTAAGCCTAAATTAAGCCTCTTTTTTTCTTAAAGCTTATTTGTGGATTACTTACTAGAGTTATATATTATAATAACTTTTAAATTATTACAAAATTTATATTTAGTACTAATAATTACTTGAATATTAATTATATCTATTAAATAAAACTTAAATAGCATAATTTATACATATTTTACTTTCAAATAAATTTTATCGTCTATTATTTTTTTAAAAATAGCATGAATACACAAGTTAAAGAGTTGAATAGAACAATGTGCAGTAGCACAGAGTCACAATATATATATTGTAAAGATTGGTAAAATCTATATGTACAAAAGCTGAAATATTTATTTTTGATTATGCATTAAGTTTGAATTATTTATTAATAAAGAAAGATTAATATTTTTATTACTTTGATGAAAATCACATTCTAAAAGGCTAATAATTGTAACATATAAAATTGTATAAAAATGTAATTTCTTTGTTGAAGAGGATTTATGATCTGAAAATATGTATTTATATGGTATGTGTTCTTGGCTGTCTAGATTATTTAGATACTTATAAAATTTAGTCATTTATTTTGAAATAGTTGTAAAATATTGAAAGAAAGAAGAAAGTTTTAAAAAAGATTAATAGTTATATTAACAATAGGTTTTAGACTTTTATCATCTTGTGAAAGTGTAAGCTAGGATGTCATGTTGTTTAATAGTGCAACAAAGGAAGAAGAGATTGTGTTTGTAACTTTTTATTGATGTAGACAAATGCTTTAACTAAGAAAGAATAAGAAAATTTTTTATTGTTAATTTAATTATTGTTCATCTGCCTAAATTTTAATTAATGGAACTTTATCTGGAATTAATAATACCAAAGAATGATTGGCTAAGAAAGACTGCCTAACTGATTGATTTAATTTCTTTTTGACCTATATCTCTACAACTAATTAACATCTGAAGGAGGAATGAAAAATTATCATTGAGCATGCAACTGAAAAGAGAAAGAAATTATTTTAAATATGAGTTACTATACATGTCCTGAAAATTAAGATGAGAATTCTAATGGTATAACTTTACTACATCTTTTACATTATCTTAGTTTAACAACCAGAAAGGAAGCTTTAAGGAATGTCAACTTTCACTATTCATAAAATTTGAGCAATCCTCAACTAAAAGTAAACTGCCAAGTTTATCTGAGTCAAGTAGGACTAAACCTAATCTCTTACAATAACTGACAATTTTGAAAAAAATAACAATAGTAAAAAAAAGTCAATCAAAATAATTACATTTTTTAAAAAAGTATTTCTGTGTACACACTTGTTTTTTTTTTTGAAAGGACATTGTCATGACAAAACAACAATCCACCAGGTATTTTTTGTGCTGTTTTAATATATATATTGCAGATACATAGTACATATATTGTACACTTTACAGAAATTTTATTAGTGTGTTCTCATGAAGACCATTTATATATACATAAATGTATTGATGCTATTATCATTAGTGAAATTTATTTATTTTCTTTTTGCAAATAAATTGTATCTATAATAAAGATGTGTTTGAAAGATAATTTATTATACTAATATTTCATATATTATATGTGAGTATTTATATACACAAACAAAAGAAATCTCTATCATTTATGTGTATGATGATATTTGTTAGTGTTACTATAATTCAATGACAAATCTCTCATTAAATTCTGATCAATAGATGATATAGAAGAATATATTATGTGTTTTTTCCAGAATTAAAGATCACCTGTAGAATAATAGTAATCAGTGTAAGACATCTATAATTCACACTTCAAAAGACAGAAATGTAATTTAGGAAATGTATAGTATAAGGAGAATATCAATATTTTTTTTGATTGCAAAGTTACTATGATTCTGCCAAAAAAAAGACATTTTTGATTTTGAACCATCTGATACTGTCAAAGGATTTTTTATTATTATTATTATTATTATTATTATTATTATTATCATCATCATTTATTATTATTATTATTATTATTATTATTATTATTATTATTATTATTATTATTATTATTATTATTATTATTATTATTATTATTATTATCATTATCATCATTATTATTATTATTATTATTATTATTATTATTATTATTATTATTATTATTATCATCATCATTATCATTATTATTATTATTATTATTATTATTATTATTATTATTATTATTATTATTATTATTATTATTATTATTATTATTATTATTATTATTACTATAGCATTTTATTTATTCTTAAATAATAAATGGCCTTCATTCAGATACAATACAAATATAGCTTCAGGAACATATTATAAACATGAATTTTATAGAAATCAAGTGAAAAACCTATAAAATAAAAATAGATACTTTGCTTTGTTAATTTATTGTTATTGCGATTCTTAAAAGAAAAAGAGTATATAGAAAATAAATAAAGATATACTACTTATTTTACATAAAGTGACTTTGTGGATTTTTTTTAATCACTTATCAGTGCACTTGTATCATTGTGAAATACTTGAGTTTGTTAATTGAATTATTTTTTCACCCTAAAAAAAATTAATTGCTAATGATCACTTGCACAAACATTGATAAGCAGTTATATTAAAAAAAACATGAATGATTTAGAGACATTAATTTTTTTTTTAAAAATTAGTTGTTTGTTAATATAAGTTAGATTCAATAAAATATTACTCTTGTTTTTATTTTATATTTTGACAAGTAATCAAATCCCATTAGTTGCCTTTTAATATTAAACATGAGAGAAGAATAGTGAAGTTTTGAGATAAATAATTAAGTTGAATACTTTCTTTTTGTTTATGTTATATGTTTGATTTAGCTAGTTACAAAATATGACTTCAACATCTAGATTATTAGCATATCATCTGCCAGCTGAGAAAGTTTCTTGTTTTCTATTTAGTTATTATATAAGTAAAATGCCACTTTTCTGTTATGATCATCTTGATGTATAAAATTTAAGAGCATTTGAAGTAGAGAGCTTTTAATATAGGATTTAAAAAAAAAACTTTACTTGCTTATTCTCTCTCATTCCTAGTTATATACTATTTTGTTGTGAAGTATTGGTTTCCCTATTTTCATATTATTGTAATTGGGCATTACCAAACCTGTACCTTTCAAATCTGTTGCACCATTACAATTTTGCAAACAAATCTTTGAATTATATAAAGTATTATGCCATTATCATTCTATGTTTCATTTCAATTTAGCTTTCATTTGTGATGTGTATTTGCTAATTAAAACTCTTTGTCTTTTATTTTACCATTTTAATTTGGTACAATTTATGGAGCATATTGATTCTTAGTGTCAAAAAAAAAGCAGCTCAACATTTTTTTATGTACTGAATAAATGTAATCAAGATAGTTTAAACTATATTCACAGGGTTTATCAATCAAATAATTATAAAGTATTCCTTCCACATTCCACACTTATGATCTGAATTTAAATACCTAATAGTTAACTCAATTCTTTTTTCATTAGTATTATGGTAATGTGGATCTTTCTTCAGGTAACTAACCCTAAGGCAAAAAAGCAAACAATATTTTATTGGTCAATACATGAGTATTTATGGGTAGAAGCTTTAAAAAAAATTTTTTTTTTAAGTCCTAAATTTATATCAAATTTTAAGTATTACAGCACGAAAATGTAATATATTTAATGTATTATAAATAAACATAAACTTTAGGCATCTATGAAATTAAGGACAAGTTATGCCATCTCCTTTAAAATCTTAAACTATATATATATATATATGTGTGTGTGTGTATTGTATATATCTTAAACTATATATATATATATATGTGTGTGTGTGTATTGTACTGTTTTTATCATCTAGTTTTAATTGTTAAATGTTTTTGAAAAAATTCAAACTTTTTTTAAATAACCTACGTTATTTCATATGGTAATTTTTTTCTCTCTTCTGACCAGTAATAGTATTAGCATGTTGTTCGAACTAGTAGCTTTTACATTCACGAATACTGATTTTAAGATGATTAAGTTATTATGTCAAATGCTTATTATTATTTATTAGTCTACTTCCATTATCTACTTTTAGTTATTAAATGTTTTTAGAAAAATGAAATTTTATTTAAAGCTTTCAAATACATTCAATTTTTAGTAATATCACATACGTTAATAGATTCATTTAGTATTATTCATACTTTTGTAAATGTTTTGAGCTGACCAGTGACAGTATTATTATGGAAATTAATCTGTGAAATTCAGATTCATGAATACTTTATTTAAGGGGATATTCTAACCAATTAAGTTATCCCTTGCATAAAGCATCATCTTAATTTTAGTACTTATGAATCTAAATAACAATGATTTGATTTCTATGCTAGTAGTGTTACGGACTACACCAAATAACATTTGAAAAAAAGAGACGAGTAATACCACTTGAAGGCGGTATTATTACGAACCTGCGTCTTTTAATAATCGTATAGACTTTTTTTCTAAAATCATTTAATAAAGAAAACTGACAACTAATTTTACACATAAGTGCAAGTAAAATGTCATTATCCCATACTTTAAAAAAAAGTATGTACATATGCTTAATATAAATTTATATGTAGGTCTGTCTGTTTATTTAGATATGCATATTATACTATCCTATGTCCTTTTTATAAATATAAATTTGTGTAATCTTATTTGAATGAAAGAGAAAGTTTATCATAAACTCTTGCAATCAGGTAAAAAATCTGTGCAAAAAAAAAAAAAAAGATAAAAATATTAAGAAATGGCGTAATATGGTCAAAAATGGAAGAAATTATTTTAATTTAGATATTTCAAGTTTGCATGAGCACATAAATGTTATTTTTTTTTCGGAATAACAATTTGCTCTTTTTTTTTTTTATGATAATCAATGATACTTTCATAATTACAATGATGAAATCCATATATTTTATTATTGTTTTTGCTTTGTTTATGTTTTGTTTTTCAGAATTATACCCTAAAAGCTTTATACACTTTTTAAATGAATTTGATTACTTTGTAATAGCCAAAATAAGTCATATATATAATATATTATAAAAAAAAAACACGTTCACGTATAATGGGATCTATTATCATTTTATTTTCTTTGCTGTCCATGGCTTTCAAAAATTTTCAGGAGTAACAGGGTTTAGAATATTCATTACTTTTTTATAATTCTTCTGAATTCAATGAACATCTTTCATTTCCTTAGATAATCACAGAAAATTGCTTCCTTGAATAAGTCGGATCATTATTTCATATATATTAGGATTTTCAATATAACTCTGCAATTAATCTTTTTCTTGATGATGAATTTAAGGAAACGAGTAGAGATATTAAAGAAAAATGAAAACAAATGAAATAGAAATAGCTAAATAGATCTAGAAAGATGGGAGGGTTATTATTATTCAACAAGTCAATAGATTATACAGAATTTATAGTATTAGATAATTATATTTAAGATGTAGGTTCACATACATACACGCACATATAAATACATTTTCAGAACTTGTATAGAGTCTGTTTTTAAAGTACATTGATGATGAAGTATTTTTAAATTGAATGTACAGTTTTGACATCCATAGAAAATCTCAGGTAGTATTATAATTTGAACTATTTTAATTCATGTTATATATATATATATATATATATATATATATATACATTAATATAAATATAAACATGTAAATGTTTATATATATATATATATATATATATATATATAAACATTTACATGTTTATATGCATAGAATGCATATCAATCTATGTACATTATAAAATGTTTATTCATATAGTATAAGAGCAGTAGTACTAAAATTGTATTCACAATAACTGTTTAAAATTCGATTGAAATTTACTTTTTAAAAGCCATACGATCAAGAACTTAGCCAAGTATGTAACGAAACTTCCTTTTACCATGAACTTCATTTTGAAAACATCTGCCAATTACAAGATTGAATTAACATCGTTGAACTCAATCATTCGAAAGAAATTTTAGGGTGCCTGAAAAGTTGGAATCAAATTTATAATTATCTTTTTTATTTTTTCTCTCTATCTTTTTTTTTTTTTAAATAAGAATGAGGCTGAAAAGAAGAGATTGAAAATTAGTAATACAACTTTTTTGAAAATATATTGTACTAGATGAATAAATATAGTAATACACCGACAAATAAAGCTTAATTATTATTCATTCTTCTTTAAAATATATTTTACATCTAAATATTTTATAAATATGAAACTATTTGTAAAAAAAGTATCTCTAATTTATCGTTATAGAAGTATTTCAATGAGTGAAAAATGGTGTAGAAGTATTTCAATGAGTGAAAAATGGTGACCGTTGTGAAAGGGTATTGAGTTGTTTGGTAGGAAGCCTTCGGCACTTATTAATGGTATGGAGACTCTGTGCAGCCATTTGTTTGTAAATTTTTGATATGTTCTATTACAGTTATCAATTAATATAGTTGGATTTGCTCTAGTGGCTAGCATTGAGTTGATATTTATTATTATAGCATTTATTTTGTTGTCTTGTGGTGGTATTTAGACCGAGATTATATTAATGTTTATTATTTTATAATGAAATGTTGTTATTTGTAGGTTTGAGTCTATGAAAATAATTTTAAAAATATGTGAATAAACAGTTATTAGTGATAAAGATACCAGTGCCAGCAGATGGGGTTGAGTAGTCTCTTGAGCATGCACAGAAATCGTTTCTGCTTAGAAGGTTTGCTATTTTTATTTGCGAACCTGTGTAAGTTTATGTTTCTAAGAATCCAAGTATGTGTGGATGTGTGTTTGTAATCCGTTGACTTATTTTTTTGATTTTTGAGATCGAGTTTAAACCTCTAATATTAATGGCTCTGATTTTTATTTTTTATTAATGATATATGTAACATATGTGATTGGGTTTTCTTTCTTGATTAGTGTTGTTTATTGGTCTTGTGCATCCTCATCCTCTTGGCCTAGTTCATCTGTTATATAATCTATTGAGTATGCTTGTTTAAGAGTCCCAATGTAGTCCTCTTCTATACTGATCTTTTTAGTCTGTCTATATTCTTTGTGATCACCCTGGTTTTCTTTTTGGTCCTAGGATTTGTTGTACTATTTGGGGCAGATATGCTGTGATTGCTTGTGTTATCTCATCTGTTATATTATTTCTTATTCTTGCTATTCTTGGTGGTCAGCATTGGTCAACTGTGGTATTGGGATCATTCTGTTCTTTTGCATCTTTGTTTTCATTTTTATTTTTTATATTGTTATCAGTTTGGGTTCATTTTTGTTCTTGCTGTGCTATTCTATTTTTTTAATTTTTGGTTTGTTATTTATTCTTCTATTATATGTTGACTGATAGATCTAACAGTTCTTCTTTTCCATTTGTGTTTTCATCCAAGTGTTCCTGGAGTTGCCTCTTCTTTGATTTTTCTTGATTTTGGTTTTCTTCTTTTTTATATGTTTCAATTAGTTGACTTGAATCTTTTGGTTGTTGTAGATTGCTTTTGTCTGTTTGATTTTGAATGTTCTGTTGTGAGAGCCAATTAATAGCTAAGTGGCCATGTTCTTTGCTTGAAAGCATTGTGGTTTGAGTCCTCTTATATAAAGGTTGAGAATTGCTTGTTGATCAATAATCTGCATATAGATATTTTCTGGAGTTATGTTGTCATTTAATTTGATTTTAAAATTAAAGCTATTACTATATACTGGGGTTGGTATATCAGTGAGATATATTGGTTTCAGACAGATTGTCTTCCCAAATGGCTGCATCATATTTTGAAAGTCTGTTATGCTATTTCCAAAAAAATGTATTTTAATGATACCTGTAATATAATGTTGCAGATTTTCATTCACAATAATGAGGTTGTAGTTTCCCAATGTTTTTATTTTAGCTTGAAACCTAGCTTTTTGGTATTCATCATAAAATTATATTGCTTGATATCTGGAATTTAGGTGCTCTCCTATGCTAGAGCTCATGTCTCATATTGCATTTTCTGTTAATGATTGGTATAGTAAGTCCCTGGGAAATTTATCTAAGGTAAAATTCTTGTTTGTGGTGGCTATTACTAGTGATTTATTAGGAAAAAAAATTGGAGGTGTTAAAAAGTTTATTTGGTATAGTATTATTAAAAATGGTATTAATTATTTGAATCCAACTGTCTAATTGAGACTTTAGGTTGCTGCTGTTTTGCACATGAACACCATCAATATTGATTTGAGTTGCTCTTTTAAATCTTGGTGCTTGTGATGTGATTTCATTGGTTTTCATATCATTTTGTTGATATTTAGGTTTTGTGATATTTGCATATGTTTTTCCATTTGCATGTGTTTTGTCTGTGCTATTTTTGCCAGTCCCATTATTATTGATTTTAGAATGATTTAGGTTGAAATCTTTTTGTTCAGATGCCATGCTTATATTTTATTATCAAATTTTACTTTTAAAACTTCTATAGTTTACTTACTGTTTTAGCTTAGAAAAACCCATCTTGTTGCCTTAGATTATTATTTTTTTGATATAAGATGTTTTTTGTACCTTATAATTATCGTCTTATATATTTTTTCCTTTTTATCAGAGCTTTGTGTAGTTTGTTCCTTCTGTTATGCAGCAGGACTTCACTACTACTACTACTATTACTGCTACTACTACTACTACTACGACTACTACTACTACTACTACTACTACTGCTCCTACTACTACTATCACTACCACTACAACTACCACCACAAACACAACTACTACTACTACTACTACTACTTCTGATGCTTCTTCTACTACTACTACTACTACTCCTACTACTACTACTACTACTACTACTACTACTACTACTACTACTACTATTATTATTATTATTATTATTATTATTATTATTATTATTGTATAGAATAGTCATGTTAAAAATGTGAAAAAATTCGAATAAAGTTTTTAAGGTAGCTCTAAAATAATGTTAATTTGGTATAAAGTGATAGTAAATCCACTATGATGATGATTTGCTCTCAGCATTCTATTGATTAATTCTCATATATTTAATATATTTTAACAATAAAATCTGTTAAAAATTATCAATTTATAACATTTGACTTTTGTTGGAAAAGACTAATATAAAATAAGAAAAAAGCTATAAACTTTATTTTCTAAAATGTGTATATTTATTGTAGGACTTTAGTCTCTATGTAAAAATAAAAGATTACATTTACAAATAGTTCTCTTTTTGAGTGCAATGTGTGTTTAAAGTTTACTATTTTCATTGATCACTGTCTATTATCATCTGACTGTGATTTATTTAAAATAAAAAAATATATAACAGATATTTCCATAATAAGCTTAATCTAGTTGGATACATTTTTTCATTCTGTATTACTGTCTGACTTTAATTATTTAGCCAAATGCTCTTTTGGTGCTGTGCACCATAATTATAGCACAAAAAGTGCACTCAGTCAAACAATTAAAGCACATAGTTAAGCAGAAAAAAGAAAGAAAAAATATCACACTTCATTAAGCATAACCACATACATAAATTTGCAAAAGTATTACATATATAATAAAGAAAAATTATATTTATATATAATAGATATATGGGATTAAACTATTTTTCCACGATTTGCTAATAAATTATACTTTCTAGGTTAAAATTAATATAGAAGTCAGATTCAGTATTTGTCCTTTTCTATAATTAATTATAAGTCCAAATTTATTAATGTTTTATTTACATCGGAATAATACATATTTCTAGTCTGAATTCCCAACAGTGTTATTAAATTAAAGCTTATTAACATTACAAATTTAAAAAAAGACTTGGATTAAATTCTTTTCTTTATTATTGGCTACTGTAGAAAGAGTTATTTATTTGAAGCTCACAGAGGATATTTATAAATATAAAATTTTATTTTACTAATAACCCAAGTGTCATTAAAATGATATTCAATCTCTATATTTTGTAAAATTGATTGTAAGTTCAAAATTGTTTAATTTAAAAAATAAGTGAGTCATTTTTATTTTTATTGTGTGATAATGTAGAATAGTTATTTCCAATTTGAATCATATATATATATATATATATGAATGCTAAGGGGAAATTATGTATGACCCATAGATTTTTCTATTTGTGTGGGTATATTCTTTTGCTTGCACATGAATTTAACATAAGTAACTGTTGTCATCTCTAATACATTTTTAAATATTTAATTTTTCCTGAGGAGAGTAATCCTAATTTAGACAAATTGAAAAAAAAACAGTACATCACAACAAACATCCAGCATATTTCCAAATTATATGATTTTTTATAGCATTTAATCATAACTCAAACATATCTGAAATCTTCATCCCCACATATTTGTCTTAAAATTAAATCATGCAATGGATATATAAATTTAAATAAATGATGAAAAGTATTAAGTTCACATTTCAAAATAAAACTTATACATAAGTATTTTATATTTGGTTTATTTGGGGATAATCTTGGTTTACCATCATTTCATCATTTATTCATAATGTGGTGTACTGGTACACATGACTACCCAAATGTTTAATATTGTAAACTCAGATTCTTTCTTATTAATCTCTATTTTTCATATTGTTACAATTGTTGTCAAATTTGTGGCCCCACTATTTTTTGCACCATTACAAATGGCAAGCCAACTGTGAGCCAATAAAGATCACATACTGGTTATCATCACTACAAAATTGCCACTTTACTTGATCTCAAATTTAG
The DNA here is from genome assembly GCA_028023455.1 of Epiperipatus broadwayi. NCBI lineage: Eukaryota > Metazoa > Onychophora > Udeonychophora > Euonychophora > Peripatidae > Epiperipatus > Epiperipatus broadwayi. The sequence continues at coordinate 100,406 of JAQFVV010000796.1, read as the reverse complement.
CCATATGTGAGGAAGAAACATGTATAATATTTTATGCAGAATTAATCTTAATGTATTACTGTGAAGTATGTGACCAGAATATTGATGATTATAAGTTATAAAGCTGTTTAAATGTATATTTAAAAAGTTCATGTTTAGAGTAGAATAGAAAATCTATGATATTGGAGATTGAATGCACATTTGGACTATTGGAAATTGTTTAGATGTACTTTCATTTTTTATGATGGATGGAGGATTTTGACATTGACATGAAAATGCAATGCTATCATTAAACTCCAGATAGTATTCTATCTCAGGACATTGCTACAACTCACTTTGTGATTACCTATAGTTTATTATGGTGCAGCTACTCTATTTCTGTCATGATACCACCCTTTAACTCTCCAAAGAGCAGGGCATATTTTTTGCATTTTTTTTATTTTGGGCTGAGGTAGCTTATAGTGTCTAAATTTAGATAGCTCTTTTGGTGTTTATAGTGAATTGTGTACTTATAGTATAGTGGCTGAATTCTTTCTATTAGAATTGCAGCTCACTATTCATTCTGTAAGCCATCAGATGTATTCAAATTTCTAAAAAAGTTGATGAGTACATAGTTTGAGATATGAACTTTGTGGTAATTAGACATGTATATTATGTAAAATATTGTTAGTTTGGTGTTTTATTTCTTTATTTTTTTTCCCCATGATGAAAGATAAATAACAGCATAATAGTGTGTGCATTTGTATATAATGTTGAAAGGAAAAGAAGAAATAAACAAAGTCAACATTTTTATAGACATTTTCTGTATTACACTGAATACAGTTAAGGATTAAATAATTTTGAACTTAAAAAAAATTATAAATTAAACACTTAAAAATGTCTAATTAATATTTTATTAATTCTGATCTTGAAATTAAAATAAGCATGTTTTTATGTTAAAGTAGATAGTCCGGTCATTATAAAATTCCATTATCTTTTTCGATTAGACTATTTTTTTAAATTAAAGCTTGTATAATATATTTTGATCTTACAAAGTTGTTTTTAAAAGGATTAATGTAAATGGAAAAGAATGATTGACTTTTGTCAATCAAGGTAAAGAAAATTTGATTTTAATTACTGAGGATTTTTTTCATCCTAATTATAAAAATGATGAAAAAATAATTAGGGAAGTTTTTAAAGTTTTAGAGTTATACCGAGTTACTAAAAAGATATAACTGAAGGCAAGACAATTTAATTCCAGCTGCTGCTACTCATTTGAAATGGTAGTTTGTATTTACATGAAAGCAACATTCAGGCTTTATGTGGTTCATAGCCATATATATGTGTATTAGATGATAGAGAGACTGAAAGAAATCACTGTAGGTCAACAGTTACCATATTATACTTTTTCTGAAGATGAAAATAAACCAGTCTACTGTTTAGAAGGGGCCAGCTTACCTAGAGGGTTTATCAGCTTGTTAAAATAATTTATACATATACTGTTTTATCTATGTGCTGAGAGGCACAGATAAATGTACTGCATCACACACACACACACACACACCCACACACACATATATATATATATATATATAAAGTATAGTTGGTGAGTAGGGTTATATATATATTGAGAATGATAATATTTTAAATTATTTTTTGATAATGACATTTAAAATTTCTAATTAACAAATTTTAAAAGTAAATAACTTTTGTCAACTATAAATAAAATAAAGAAAAAAGTTACTTGTATCTAGAAGATTATTTGTTCCCAATATTGTTAAAAAAAGAGAGAGAAAAAAACTGAAGAACTTTTTTTGTAAATATTGAAAATTAGGCTCACAAGCACCTGGATTTTAAATAAAACTTTCTTTATTAAAAATGATGATTTTATTTTGAAATTAAAAAAAAAAGTATAAATCCTACAAATCTTTTTATATTGGAAAACAAAAGGACTTTTTGGAATATAAACTGAATAGCACAATTTTTTTAAAAATGAAAAACTGTTTTTTTTCACTATTAGAAATAATGAATCAATTAATAAGTTTGATTCATACTATTTTTTTATATATACACATATACATGTGATTTTTATATACATTTTCAACATGGAATCAATTGTAAAAATATATTTTAATAAGTTTATTAATTTGACAAATTAAAATATTGCATTATACATATGTCAGTGTGCACACACACTTTCATGGGTACAAACATATATGTGAAAGCAAATAATTATGTATATATCATTAAAATGTGATAGCTTATTTATTATATGACAATTGCTATATGTTACTGCATGTCTGTGTGCTTATGTAGCTGAGTGTTGGGGAGACACTTATATGTTAAAATTAATCATCTTTTTATTAGTTTATAACGTTCAAATATATTATGTAAATTTATTGTAACATATATGTAAATTAAAATGTAAGAGTGGATTTTTTTTGGTATTAACCCTTTTGCACTTTGTTAATATTCTCACATATGTATTTGTTGTTGCTAGATTTAAGTTTTCAACTTTCACTTGAATATCAAATCATTATTATTTATCAGAATATAATAAATTTGACCTCATTTGATAGATATTTTTGTTTAGAAATTAAATACATTTTAAAAAAAATATTTCATTTTCAGAATTATTTTAAAAATTATATTTTAATGAAAACAATGCACTGTCACATCATCAAATTTCAGGTGGAGCATATTCTATTTTCAAAATGAATGCAATCTTTTTTGTCTGATGATTGTTTTAAAACTCTGAACAAACTATTTTTAATATGTAGTAAATCTATCAATTTATGCTTTAAAAGTTTAAATTTTTTTCATAATTTTTATGATATCACTCAATGTTACAACAGACTGTTGAGTGACTGTATTTCTAGATAAGTGTATTTACTATGACTTTAATCTTTATGGTAACATCACACAAATGAAAATATTTTTTGTATTTAAAAATAAAACATTTCTATAAAAAAATACATGTGAAATAATATATACACCTGGGTCTCATTTTATGCAGATTATTTTAATGTGATTTTGAAGTTATGTGATTCATGTTTCTTCTTAATATCTTTCATATTTCACTATATTTATTAGATATCAAAAAATTTAAATTATTAATAACTTATTTTGACTTGAAATACTTTTTTTTTTCAAAATATACCATTATATTAGCAGCTAATGTGAATATCCCCTAATCTTAGCTTTTTTGTAAATAACATATTTATACTAATGAGTAAATAATAATAATAATAATAATAATAATAATAATAATAATAATAATAATAATAATAATAATAATAATAATAATAATAATAATAATAATAATAATAATAATAATAATAATAATAATAATAATAATAATAATAATAATAATAATTTATACTTGCATATAAAAATATCACAATAAATATTCAAAAAATTAAAACTTTTAAAATGTATTTTGCTATATATAACAAAAATAAATTATCTTTTAGATTTTTAAAATAAAAAATGAAAATTCAATAAACTGAAAATAAACTTTTTAGTGATAATGTATAATATTTTTGTTTTGATTGTGATCTCATTTTTTTAATATAGAAACAGAAAACCATTAACACAGCACAAGACTAAAAGTGGTGCTAGTTGTACATCACATCACAAATAAAAATAAAGTGGCTAACAGGTTTCTGTGGGCATAATTGATGAGAGATTCTTGACTTTGTTTAAGGAGAAGCCACAATACATCACATTACATTGAATCTCATTTAATGATTAAAATATGGATAAAAAATGTAAAATTAAATACTGTAGTTAATAAAAAAAAGTTTGTCTTGTATTAATTTTTTTCAAATATTTGAAATTTTTTATTAGTCATACTTTATTTGTTTATTTTTTTAATGCAAATTTTAAAGAAATTTTTCCTTGTTGCTTTGCTTTTATGTGATATCTGAAAAGTACAGAACCCACCTTCCCATTTTTCAAGATAAGTTAACTTATTTTTCAACAAGAATGGTTAAAAATGTGATGGACTTTGACAGATTTTCCATCATTGATATCCTGGCAATTTTAGAGGTATGGTAAAGATTTTACCTTTGTTTGAACAGTTATAAAAAGTTCAATAAGATTCTGACCTCTTAAGAATTATTTTACAAGTATAAAAAATCAATAAACCTTTCAGTTAAGGTGATGGAAGGCAGACTTATCTTAGATCTTATTGGCTGTTAAATTTTGACAACAAAGAAAATCTCTGGTCAATAATGAAATCGCTCCAAATATTTTTGTTTCATTTCGAAAGCAATAAATGAATGTTTTAGACCATTCTAAAAGGTTTTTTTGACATATTATAAATTATTTTGATAAAATATGCTAAAAATAAAATTATTTTAGAAAAATAGATAAGAGTTTAGTAAAAATTATTTATTTTTAAGAACTGTAAACAAATAACTGATGTCACAAAATGTCAGCAACACTTTTTAATTGGTGAATAATGTTCATTTAAAGATTTGCATTATTGAATTTTTTAAAAATTATAAATAACTATTTATTTTTGAAAAAACTTTCATTAACTTTTATAACATGACAAATTATTAATATACTTTTTACAAATGACACTAAAGTGAATATAATATTAAAATATGAATATATTTTGACAATTGAGTTTGTGAATTGACCAATTAAAATTTTATACTTTTCCCTCACTCGGCCAACAAAAAAAAATCAGCAATTAATGAGTTAAGTCTGTTTTTGTGTGATTTTTTTAATGTGGGTTTTCCGTGGAACCTATCTACCACATAAAATGAGACCCAGATGTATTTTGATTTCTAGTAATTATTATTAGGATTATGATACAAAAATAATCATAAACTTTTTAACAAATCAAGTTTTTAGACAATCATAATATTTTTGCAAAGTAATCTAACAAGGTTTGAGATTGTCATATGTATATAATAGACATACATCATCATGGAGTTTAAGAAACTTTGATGTTCCACTTATTCAAATATCATGACATCTTTTGAATTTTTTTGAAATTAATATATTAGAAAAAACATATAAATTTTAAAGCTGTAAAAATACTTTACAAAATTTCTCAGCAGATGGTGAAAAATGCAAATACAGTTTCTTGTCTTCTATCTCAAAAAGTTTCATAATTAAAAACAGAATAAATATTCAAAATCAGAAAACTTAATTATATATATATTCTACTGACCTTAATTTCATTTTAATTGTTATTAATAATTTGACATTTCATTATAAAAGTTATTTGGATGAATTTATTTAATCCTAAAATATAGATTATTATATATTATATATCTTGATCACAGTAACAATTATAGAGCTTTTTCTCTCTGATCTGGATTTGTGCATAATAGTCTCTTTGAGGTTTATATGTTTAGTGTTATGTACATCCACAGATATATGCTGGATGGTGCAAAGAAGATATCCTTTAAAGTTCATGTGATACATTTTATTTTAATTACTTATTTCAAAATTAAATTTATAGTTGGCCATTACATTAATAATACTAAATAGCGAGAGCATTGATGATGATCAGCATGTTTTAGTACTCCAATATTATTTTTGTTATATTCCTATGGATAAGCACTTAAGTTTGTACATCTAAATTATTATGTTGTATTGCTGCCCTAAACATTGCAAGGGCTAAATAATTATTCTGGTCTATAATGGACCCATTTCAAATCCAGTCACAAGATTGTTGATTTTTTATTGTTGGCAATGCAAGATAATGAATGATTGTTGTTTTTGGGTAATGCTGATGAACTTATAGTTACTTATAGTTAATATAATTAGGTCTGTGCTGATCTCTCATGCTCATTTTTAATATTTAATTTTATATTGCCATTATTTGATTTGATAATGATGATTTTCCATTATCCCGTGTAATCTGTATCATTAAACTAAATAATATAAGTTTATTAATTATGTTAATGTTATATATTAGAGGAAAAGTATTAACAAAAAATAGTTATGGTCAGACCTATTATTGTTACTTTTTAATTACTTATTTATTTTTATAGTTAATGACAAAGATGTATTTGAAAAATTAGTTTAAAACATGGGACTTGTTATATTTAAGCACACAATGTATATATTGTTTAATTCTTTAATAGTACAAAATCCCTATTAGCAGATTCAGTTAAAGTTCCAAACTTTTGATTGGTCAATTACAATATGAGCAGTAAAAATATATTTACCTTTTAAAATTATACCTGCCTTAGTTTACTGTCTAAAATGCAAAATACCTAATTTATTTTATCAGGTATCTGCTGAAATTTTTGAGAAGATTTTTTTTACAATTTTCAAATTCACATATATTAATTTTCCAATAATTTAAATACAAAAAAAAATTAAAAGATGGTGAGAAAATCAAATATGTGATCTGTCAAAGCATCTTAAGATTCGAGAATGATGGGTTTCCATTATATATATATATATATATATATATATATATATATATCACTCTCAAACTTTGTGAGATGAATTTTAAAAAAAAATATTATGATCATTGAAAAAATATTATGATGGTCTAAAAACTTGATTTTTTTAAAAGTTTATGATTTTATTTGCATTGTAATTGTGTAATAATTAGTAGAAATCAAAAACAAATATTATTACATGTTTATTTTTTAACAAAAATGTTTTATTTTTAAATATAAAAGAATATATTCTTCCGAATATTGTTACTTTAGAGATTATTGTTGGGAAAACACAGCTGTTTAGAAATGAGTTACCTCAGCATATTGTTATAATATTTAGTGATACTGTAAAATTACAAAAAAAAAACAATTAAACTTTTAAAACATAAATTGATAGATTTAGTAGTTATTAAAATATTTCATCAGATTTTTAAAACAAACATTTAGCAAAGAAGATTCTATTCATTTTTCAAATTGAATAGACTCCACCTATAATTTGATTATGAGAACATTTTGTTTTGATTAAAATCTAAGGTTTAAAATCATTTCAAAAATCAAATGTTATTTTTTAAAATTTATTTAATTTCTAAACAAAAAAATCTATCAAATGAGATCAAATTTATTATATTCAGATAAATACAAATTGTTTAATATCAAAATGAAAGTTGAAAGTTTAGATCTTGTCAAAATATTAGAAAAATAAAATAATTAATAATTCATTAGATTTTTGAAATGAACAAAAGTTTTTTTAAAAATATTTTTTTATTTATAATTGATGAAAATAATCTATAGGGGTAAACATAAAATCATGTTTGTTATCCAATTATAAATTTTAAGCCATATTTCTTGATCTTTATTTGTCAATTTACCTTCATGTAAAAGTAAACATTTTATACTAAAATCTGAATTCTTCTTCTAGAATAATTTATATTACACACATATTTTATAAAAAAAATTCATAAATGTGTAAAAAAATATTCTAAAATATATGTTTTTACTTAGAAAATCTAAATAAAAAATTGAACTGTCAAAATTTATTGACAGGTAATTTCTGGCAAAGAACAGAAGAAACAACCAATCAGTGCATTGAAAGAAAGTGCTTACATCATTGTTATACCATTAAAATTAAATATTATTGATTTACTAGATGTAAATAAATTCTAAACATGGAATCATCATTCAATAAGGTTTTCTCAATAAAATAATCTTAAAGTCAGCAAAATAACATTAAAAATAGCTGTTTGAGAGTGAGGCAAAGCTATATATGAAAATGACTATGCTGTGCAGTTCACATGTTAACTAAACTACTACTTTTTGAGATCACATTTAAACATATTTTGTTAGTAACTATTGTCAGATTTACTTTGTACAATCAATATTTATAACAAACATTTTGATATTTTTTCTTCAACTTAAATGTAATAAGTAAAATTGTTCTATAGCAAGAAAAATATAAATATAGGCAATTCTAACCATTCAATCATTATACATTTATTTCTTAAAAAATAATTAAAATTTCATTATCAACTTGACATATCACACAATAATCATTAAATACAAATAAGTGCAAATATATTTGTTTATATGTTATTATAGTAGTATCTACCTCTTGTTACATAAAACATAATTATATTAAGTTGATAATTTTTAATGTTTTACCTTCTTTTTGTCTTTTTTTTCATTCATCATTTAAAAGTAGCCTTCACTAAAACTGGGATAACTTTTTTAATAATCTTTGAAAAAAAATTGAAAGAAAAGGCTACAAGAAAAATTTAAATCTTTTTATTTTGTGACAGTATTTTTAACAAAGATGTTTTTTTCTAAGCTACATTATTCAAATGGTATCTAAAACATGTTCTAAAACTATGAGAAAAATATGTGAGAAAGTAATAAACTCTTTTTATAACAATAAAATATTTTATACATTCTGCTATAGTGATGATAAAGTAATTTTGATATAGACTGAAGATGATTTTAGTTATATAACAAGAAAATTAATAGAGAAATATAAAAAATAGAGGATGGTAATAAATATAATGGAAAAAAGTGAATTGATGAAACACAACAAAATATAATATTAGAAAATGAAGCAAAAATTTTAAAATTTAGGAAACATAATATCTACGCATGAAGATCATAAAGGAAACAGCAGATTAAACTATAAGAGAAAAAAAAAGAACTGGATATTGTGATATTAGAATATATCAAAAGTCAATAAATGAATAAATAACACAATAAAAAAATCATAATACATATGGAAGCAAGGTTTGCTAGTTGAATAGAGAAATGGAAACAGAACTGATGACTAAAAAAGAGCAGCCAAAAACGTAGTTGAAAGGAGGAAATAGATAAAAGAAATTATAGGAAAAAATTAAGAATGGACAGAGAAAAAGGCGATTGGGAATCTGAATGTCATAAATCATTATAAAAATGTTTATTTATAAACAAATAAAATATCGTCTTTAAAATTGATAATCTTTAATTTCTTTTCTTATTTTTGCTTTCTTCTCATTCATTTTTTAAAATTGTATGCTAGTAAAAAAAGTGGGATTATATTTTAGACAGCCTTTCAAAAAATAAAAATAAAAACAACATACAACTAGAAAGAATTAATTCTTTTATTCCATGTCAGTATTTTTAACAATGTTATTTCAAAGAAGTTTTGAATAGTAAATAATTGTTAGAATTAGTTTTATTTATACTTTTACCCTTTATAAACTATTCATTTTTAAATTAATGCTACTAGGGTCGCTACTGTATCCCGACTATTAAATCATTTTATAAAATTAAACTTAAAAAACATTGCATTTACAATCAGACTTGAAGATTTACATTTGTTTAATGTCCATATTAAATATTATTATACTTAAATAGTAATCTAATTTTTTAAATAAAATCAGTAAATGAAATAAATCCAAAAATTAATTTGATTTTTTTAATTTACAAATAAATAAATAAATACAATATTTTATCAATATGGAAATAAATTATAAAATATTTTACAGATAATTTTTATAATTTTAAATAGAGTTAGAATTAAAGGAAATACAATAATTTTTAATCTAATAAAATAATTTAGAAATATTTTTTATTTAATAACGTTTGTTGTTTGGAAAAAATTAGTGGTTGGGTATTTATAAATTAAGTTTATTTATTTCGTATCACTAAATACGTGACAATAATACATAGTCGTGGGAAATGATTGGATGACTGTAACTTAATTGATAATGCATAAACAGGTGAAATACATATTAGAAATATTGTCATTAAAATGTATAGCGAGACAATAAATTAAAATAAATACATGTTTATAAAAGTTTATCAAATTGAGAGTTATATTTTATTTTGAATAACATTTTAAAATAAACATATTTATTGAATAGATTGTTGCTTGAGAGAGAGAGAGAGAGAGAGAAAGAGAGAGAGAGAGAGAGAGAGAGAGAGAGAGAGAGAGAGAGAGAGAGAGAGAGAGAGGGAGGGAGAGAGAGAGAGGAGGAGAGAGGGAGAGGGAGGGAGAGAGGGAGAGAGAGAGAGAGAGGGAGAGAGAGGAGAGAGAGGGAGAGAAGGAGAGAGAGAGAGAGAGAGAGAGAGAGAGAGGGAGAGAGAGGGAGAGAGAGAGAGAGAGAGAGAGAGAGGGAGAGAGGGAGAGGGAGGGAGAGAGAGAGGAGAGAGAGAGAGGGAGAGAGGGAGAGGGAGAGAGGGAGAGAGAGGGAGAGGGAGGGGGAAGAGGGAGAGGGAGAGAGAGAGAGAGAGAGGGAGAGAGAGAGGGAGAAAGAGAGAGAGGAGAGGGAGAGAGGGAGAGGGAGAGAGAGGGAGAGAGAGAGAGAGAGAGGGAGAGAGAGAGAGAGAGAAGAGAGGGGGAGAGGGAGGGAGAGAGAGGGAGAGGGAGAGAGAGTGAGAGAGAGGGAGAGAGAGAGGGAGAGGGGAGAGAGAGAGAGAGGGAGAGGAAGGGGAGAGGAAGAGAGAGAGAAAGCGAGGAGGAGAGGGAGGGAGAGTGAGAGAGAGCAAGAGGGAGAGGGAGAGAGGGAGAGGAAGAGGGAGAGGGGAGAGAGATAAAGAGAGGGGAAGAGGGAGAGGGAGAGACAGAAAGAGAGGGAGAGGGAGAGGGGGGAGAAGGAGAGAAGAGGGAGAGGGGGAGGGGAGGGAGAGGGAGGGGAGGGGAGGGAGAGAGAGGGGGAGGTGGGGGAGAGGAAGGGGAGGGGGAGGGGAGGGAGAGGGAGAGAGAGAGGGAGAGGGAAAGGAAGGGAGAGAGGGAGAGGGAGGGGGAGCGGTAGAAGGAGAGGGAGGGAGAGAGGGGGAGAGGGAGAGGGAGGGGGCAAGGGGAGGGAGAGGGAGAGAGAGCGAGAGAGAGCAAGAGAGAGAGAGCGAGAGGGAGAGGGAGAGAGAGGGAGAGAGAGTGAGAGGGAGAGCAAGAGGGAGAGCAAGATGGAGAGGGAGAGATTGAGAGAGAATATTTGAGAATTATTATTTTTTTCCATTTGCATAAATAGTCACATGGCAAAATATTCTAATTATTAGAAAAAGTTGTGCTACTTAATGTAAATGACAGATCCTATACTGATCAAAAAGCTATTAAAAGCTACTTACCAATTTTTACTTGTCTACAAAAGAATATGTGCATTTTAAGTTTTAAGCATATGTAAAAGAGAGGACACATGTTTAAAAACTTAATAAAATTGGGTTAATAATAGCATGTGTAAATTTGTATTAATTAATGATAAATTCCAAATTAATTTGTTTTAATTAAAGACCGATATATTACTATTTAATCAAGTTTACAATTTATATTTGGACTACGAATGACATAATGATGTTTATCTTAATAAATGATAAATAATAATAGTTAATTGATTTATCTAAAGTGCATGGGGCCAAAAATATAAGTGTAGAAAATTTGACATTTGTATTTCAAATATATATATATATATATATACTTGTATTTCAGATATATATAATATCTGAATTTCAAATATTAGTCATATATATATATACTTTATTCAGAAGACTTCTACTTTCTACACAGAGTCAAAAATTATACATATGGAAACATTACCTTTATATTATTTATATACAGTGTAATACTAATGAAATAGACAAAATACTAAAATAAATTTAAATTAGACTTTTTCAGAATAAATGTTTTTTTAGCATTATTCAAAAAGAAACTGAAAAAAATAGAAGGTAATCAGCAAATAGTCAATATTTATCTCTTTCGTTTGTTTCATTCTAGGACTATATATATATATATATATATATATATATATATATATATATATAATATAGGATACACAATTATCAGATTTCAATCAGGTTCAATATATATATATATATATTCTAACTAATAATTGGATTGATCATTGGACTGAATATGGGTTCACTACCAAAATTGAAGTGCTAAGCATGAATAGAAATCGTTAGATGAATAAAGCAAAATTTTATGCTAAACAAGAAATGACAATAAGTGAACTAATGTCTCTTCTGCAAGGTTGTATTCAAAATATATGAAAGTTTTAGATTTGTTTTTAAAATAGTATTAAAAATATTTTAGTTGTAGTTATTTTATGAATGATAAAAATTTAAAAAATATAATTAAAGCTGAAAGTTGTCCATAATTTACAAAAAGTTAGTTTTGATGAATTTCTGTTATAGGAGAAAAAAGAATTGATAACGTTGAAAATGATGCTTTTATTAAAAACAAAATTTAATAATGATTACATTAATTTAGGTTACTGTTATGATTTTATTAAAAATATTATATTTAACATGAATAAGCATAGTTTCATTTTAAGTGTGTTTATGATAATAATGGGAATAAAAAGTTTATCTTTTAAATAATTAACGTATAGTTTTAATAATAAAAATCATAATTTATTTTGGGTTATGAGAATTGCTTGGATGAAAGATCTTGATTTAAACTTTACATTAATTAACAATTCTAAAAAGTCTTTGATGGTAAAAGTATTCTAGGAAAAGTTTATAAAATTTCATTCAAAGTGAACATATATATATATATGTCTAATTAAACGATTTTTAGAGAATAGTTAAAAGTTTATAAAAGTAGAGTTAAACGTAAGTAGTCAAGCGTTGGTGGCCTAGCAGTTAGCATAGCTGCCTTCCATGCAGCTGTCCCAGGTTTACTTCCTGGTTAACACTTTTACATATAAAAGTAAGTACATTAGCTGAGTTTTCCATATTTGTAAACATAGTCCTATTAATAAAATATTGTTTGAAAGTGCATAAATTAACTTTTATGAATGCAATAAAATAAAAAATAATGCAAATAAATTTTTTTGATTAATCTTTATGTTTCTAAAGCTATTAATTTTGTGAAAACTTCATTTATGTTAAGAGTAATCAGACATTTGTAATAAAAAGTGAACAGAATTTATGTGTATATTTCTTTATTTATATAATAGTGTCCCTCTTTCCCATTTTTAAAAATAAATATTTATCTTCTCTTCTAAGGCACTTTCTATGAGATTTTTAAAATGATTTTTAAATTTTGATTTTCATCTATAATTAATATTTGTATTGTTACAATTATATTTTATTTTCATTTTTAGAATTAATTTATATTGAAAAACATAATTTTAAATATTTATTATTATATTTTATTGCTTTACTATTTATAATTTTTATTCTGTTTTTTTATAAACATAACTTATTATATCATAATAATAATATCTCTGAAAATTATATATATATTTCTTTATACTCTTACATCTTGTATACTAATCATGAAATCTTTCTTTTCAAATAAAAAATAAGCAAAACGTTATTTTGCTATGATAGAAAAAAAATAACAATGATCAAGATATCAATCATTTACACATAAATATGTAACACGGTAATTTATAATGACTTGGCTTTATATTTTGATTTATCATCTATTGACACTCAAAGTTTATTCTTACTGACTAAAGAATTTTTTTTAATGGTTTAAAGTTTTAGCTGAAAAATTCATTCTTATATTTAAAGATGCCATCTTTATTATTAGAGGCAATTCCTACATTTCTCAATAATGTATTACTGTATTTTTTTTTTTTTACATGTCTGACATAGCACACAAAAAAACATGGACTATGCCATTCACATACTATCAACTATAAATAGCTGGGTATATATATATATATATATATATATATATATATATATATATATATATATCATTATATATATATATATATATATAATGATAAAGGGTAATTTTTGATATGATAATTTATTAAAAATGTAAGCCAATAAATCATGATAAATACATGCATTTTTGGGGATAATAAAATGCAGCAATGATGTTTCTTTAATTAATCATGTACCTCAAATAATAAATAATTGAAGTTATCTGTGAGGACACCAGCCATATCCACAATTTTATAAGTTTTAAATAAAACTTTCAATCACACAAATGATAATCATATTTTTTTATGTACAAATTTATTTTATTCTATGACTTAGTTATACATGCACATGTTAAATTAGAGTGGGAATCGTGCACTCTCCTCTTTATAAATTGTCTATTCTCTCTTTACCAATTTGAAGAAGATTATTTTATTTTGCTTTACAGAAATCTACATATTTTATTCTGGTGAGAAATTTACATTTATATTCAAATGTAAAATAAAACAAAACAAAGTATTTAATAAAAAAATATTAAAATACTCAAGATAAACATATCTTAAAGTATAATATTCTTAAAACATAATAATAAGACGATTTCAACTTTATATTTACAGAGAATGTAAGCTTACTAAATATTCAATATCTTTCAATGTCTAATACCTGAATAATTCACATTTAATCACAAAATCATTAAAAATGAATGGATATTGGTGTTTGTAGGAGGTTTGTGATGATTGCACTGAGGAAAGTAATACAACTCAAAACACTATATAGATACTAATCTATATGCTATTAATAATAGTTGAATGTAATTGAAAATTTTAAATAAAGTTTAAAATTTTTCTCACGATATCCATCCATTGTTTAATGTAAGATGTTAGAAATACTCCAACTCTATTTTTAAAGACATTTTTTTTCCACAACATATTTTTAGCTTAGTTTTTGGTAATTTATAGCAAAAATTTATTGCACAGTTATATATCAAATATGGCATTCCTGATATCCTTGAAAACAGAAATTTGAAAATACAAATCATCACTTATCATTTCAGGGCAATAAAACAATGAATATAGAGTTCACACAGCCATCATTATCTGAGTAATTGCTTTCACAAATTTTGATTGATATATATATATAATTGTATAACTGAATATTTGTAAATACAGTAACTAAATAATTAATTTTTTTATCCACTTAGGAATGCTTTCGATTATCCAGTAATCTGTGTCAACTAAAGCTTTGAAATGCTAACTTTCCCACAATTCTGTGATCTTAACATTTGCTGCTTGCCTGTTAATTAAGTCATGTTTATATTTATATATTAGCATAGCCTCCTTTATTTTTCTTTTATTGTTATTTTTTTCAATTTGCAATATTTTTACACTGTTAAAATTGAAGTCAAAACCATAAATACATGATTTATTATGGTCGTAAAAAACAGATGCTGAAACATTATTATCTACTATGCAATTTTGTTTCGATTTCTGAACACGTTTTAATAATAGCAAGTGTTCTTTGGTTCTTTTTTCCAACATACATCTGGATTCACCTATATATTTACTGCCACACCTACCTATCCATTTATAAATGACACAATTTTTATTTATAAATGAGGTTTTATCTTTGGAGTTATTTATTAATTTGTTCAATATAGGAGGTGTGTAAAATGTAACATCACATATATCTTTATAAATTTTCCTTATAAACTTTACTTGATAATTTGGAATATATGGGATTGATATCCATATTTTTTTATTAGCAGGAGAAACAATATTGTTATCAAAAATTTTATTTTTATATCTTGTATTAAAATCTCTAATAATATTTTTATATTTTGTATTAAAATCTTTAATTATTAGAGATTTTAATACAATATATAAAAATAAAAATTTTGATAACAATATTGTTTCTCCTGCTAAAAAAAATATAAATATCAATCCCATATATTTCAAATTATCAAGTAAAGTTTATAAGGAAAATTTATAAAGATATATGTGATGTTGCATTTTACACACCTCCTACATTGAACAAATTAATAAATAACTCCAAAGATAAAACCTCATTTATAAATAAAAATTATGTCCTTTATAAATGGATAGGTAGGTGTGGCAGTAAATATATAGGTGAATCTAGATGTACGTTGGAAAAAAAAACTAAATAACACTTGCTATTATTAAAACGTGTTCAGAAATCGAAACAAAATTGCATAGTAGATAATAATATTTCATCATCTGTTTTTTATGACCATAATAAATCATGTATTTATGGTTTTGACTTCAATTTTAACAGTGTAAAAATATTGCAAATTGAAAAAATAACAATAAAAGAAAAATAAAGGAGGTTATGCTAATATATAAATATAAACATGACTTAATTAACAGGCAAGCAGCAAACGTTAAGATCATGGAATTGTGGGAAAGTTAGCATTTCAAAGTTTAGTTGACACAGATTACTGGATAATCAAAAGCGCTCCTAAGTGGATAAATTTTTTTAATTATTTAGTTACTGTATTTACAAATATTCAGTTATATAATTACGTACATTGCTTTAAAAATACAGACATCGAATCATAATATTATTACATATATATAAATACATTATTTTAATTTTTAGTGATTAAAATGGAAATAATTTATCAAAACAAACACACATTTTTGTATAAAAATTTTTATTATTTGCACTAAAGCTGAAATATATATGAATTTCTTATAAAATATCTGCACGGTAAATATTTCATGATATTTTTTCTATAGAAATGATTTTTTTTTAAAAAAAAAATAGCTTCAACAAAAAAAAATATCTATGTGACTTATTACTATACCAAAATTTACTATATACAATGGAGATTAATTTTCATTTAAATGACATATATCTATTTTCTCATTAAACAAAGTTACTTAATATGATATTAATTTCTCTGTCTGCTTGAGATATTGGGTTGCAGTAATCTATTTAATATACTATTTATAGCACTTCAATAAATAATTCATTTTGTCCATAGTATTTTTTTTATATAGGTGTGATATTTTACAGTTTTATTTATATTCTCTTTATATAATACGTGGTTATAATGATATATAAAGTTTTGCTTAAATTAAAATTTGTGTACATTAAGACTACATCCATTTTAATAAATTTTAATTTATGTTAGCTATATTAATTTATTGAATTATTATATTTTATTACTTGTAATTTTTATTACTTAGAACTATTAAATACGATTTTACACCATTTATAATAAATCCTAATATCATATATTTTTAAAGTATTTTTATTGGTTTTTATATATGCTATTTTATAGTTTGTACTTAAAACATCGATAATTTTCAATTATCTCTTTAATTTACAACCCATTAAATGGGTACAATGTTTTTTTTTACTTTTATTATTACTATTGTATTTTTTCAAAAATATCTTATTTTAACATATCCGTGATATTTATAAACACACACACATATATATATATATATATAATTATCAATTATTATAATTCTTTCCTTTCATAGAAGTTACTTCTTTTTTATATTTTTATATTATTATTTTCATAATCTTGCATATACTTTTCAATCTGATTATGTTTGTTTATTTTGTTGTTTTTTATTTAGTAAATTAAAATTTCCATTTATAAAGTAACTTAATGAAACAATAAATAAATATTGTCAACACAAATGAAAATGTATTAAATAGATAAAGTTCAGATGTATATAAATATTACTGTAAATAAATTATTAGGAATAGTTATATAACGAGTAAAAAAACAAAGTAATACATATTTTAATATTGCATTAATAAAACTAAATTAAGAACATCATATTAGAATTTATTAAACAATACTATACACGCAAAATGATTATTGTTAGTAAGGAATAATACTAATATATTTTTAAAGCTAATTTATTATAAATTTATTATTTACAATAAATTTACTTTAAAACTGTAAAATACAATTTCAATCTTTTTTCTAGACACACACACATATATATATATATATATTATTATACTGAATGTTTTCACGGTTATATGATGTAGATAAATTATAACTTTTTGGGATATACCGTGTCTTATTTTCCATTGAGCACCAATATTTCGACGGAATAGCAACCACCATTTTCAAGGTTAACTTTTGAAAGAAAAACCGTTAGATCTTAACAAATAACGTGACTGTGTGCGAGATGAGAAATGAGATTCCAGATCAGCATTCACAATATGAGGCTTATCAAAATGTTTATTTTCCTCAGTATTTTTACCTGTTAATTTTAAGTTAATATTGGATAAAAAAAGAGGTTTCCACATAGCTGGAATACGTTGTGCTTCATCAGTTCTATTTAAACCAGTAGGTCTCTTTAATATTTCAATTGACTCTCTCATGGTTCTTAAATCATATCTTTCCAAATTAGCAAGTATTTTTGTATTGTCAAAATTAGGTTTGTGACCAGTTTCTAAATAATGGGAAGTAAAAACTGATGTGCTAATTTTTTGTTGAAAAGCATTTTTATGTTCCTTAATTCTGACATTAATTCGTCTATTAGACTGACCCACGTAGCCTCTTGAGCACTGGAAACACAGAATTTCATAAACTCCTTGGTGTTCCAAAAATATTCTGTCTTTAGGTTTATACAAAAAATCACCATTTTTTTGCCAGTAGAAAAAGTGGTCTTTATATTAAAACAAGATAGTCTTCTACTGATTTTATCAGTAACCCCCCTAATGTAAGGCAAAATTATTCTATTAAAAGACAAATTATCAATTCTATCCTCTTTTTTCTTTTTAGTATTAATGTTATATAAAGCATTACACATGATGTTTTTATTATAATTATTAGAAATCAGAATACTTTTTGTAAGTTTTATTTCTTGAGAAAGATGTTCTTTATCAGATAAATTATAAGCTCTAGTGAAAATATTTTTAGCTACAGAAAAAAATTGTGCAGGATGATGATTAGAATTAAAAATAAGATCTGTTTATATGAGTGGATTTTCTGTAAACTGATATTGACAATGTTTCATCACATCTTCTTGCAATTAAAACATCCAGAAAAGAAAGTGATCTGTTATTTTCCACTTCCATAGTAAATTTAATATTTGGATGCCAATTATTTATAAAAGCAAGAAAAGAATTTAAAGAATCAATTCCATGAGGCCATATGACAAAAGTATCATCTACATATCTAAGCCAAATAGAAAGTTTTTTAGTAGCTGCACATAATACTTGACTTTCAAAATTGTCCATGAAAAGATCAGCAATGACAGGTGACAGTGGGGATTCCATTCGAAAGTCCTTTAATTTGTTTAAACCATTGAGAATTATAAACAAAAAATGTATTTTCAAGGCAATGTTTTGCTAAAGGAATAATAAAATCAGGTAAATCATTGTTCTGAGCTATTATATTTAATGCTTCTTCAACAGGAATATTAGTAAACATAGAAGAAATATCAAAACTAACCAATAAATCAGTTCCAATTAGTTTTAAGTTTTTAATTATTGAAATAAAATGGCTTGAATTTTTAATTCTTGAAGGAATCTTGTCTGTCAATGGCTAGAAGCATTGGGCTAAATATCGAGCCAAAGCATGTGTGGGAGAGCCTATAGCACACACAATAGATCGCAATGGTATCTCAGGTTTATGAATTTTAGGCAAATCATAAAATTTAGGATATAATGAAGAACCTTCTCTTGGAGAAATTTTAATATTCATATTTTCATCTATACTAGAAAGTTTGACAAGACATTTTGTCTTTTTCTCTAAATATGTCAGAGGATCTCTAATAATCTTTTTATAAGTTCCATCATTTAATAAATCTACAATTTTATAATTATAATCCAAACGATCAAGAACAACAGTAGAATTACCCTTATCTGCTGGAATAATAACAATCAAATCATCTTTTTTCATTTAAATATTGAAGTGCAATAAATTCTCCTTTAGATAAATTATTTTTTGGAGGTTTCATATTTTTTAAAACATTACAAACTTCAAATCTAATAAGATCAGCTGTGTGTAAGTCTATATTTTTTAAGAAAGATTCTATATTGCATATAATTAAAACATTTTTCCAACAGAGAAATTTCATCACAAGAAAGTTTACGATGGGATAAATTTTTTACATATGAATCACTCATAGTATTAATAAATTGTTTTTCCTTTCTACTCTTTTTTTATCCAATATTAACTTAAAATTAACAGGTAAAAATACTGAGGAAAATAAACACTTTGATAAGCCTCATATTGTGAATGCTGAACTGGAATCTCATTTCTCATCTAGCACACAGTCACTTTATTTGTTAAGATCTAATGGTTTTTCTTTCAAAAGTTAACCTTGAAAATGGCAGTTGCTATTCCATCGAAATATCTGTGCTCAATGGAAAATAAAACACGGTATATCCCAAAAAGTTATAATTTATCTACATCATATAACTGTGAAAACATTAAGTATAACATTATTAATTTCTATAGGGAGAAAATGTTTTTTCGATTAAGAACTTTTGAAAAATCTTGCGTAAAGAAAGAAAAGTTGTTGTGCGACCTTACTATTTTAATTCGTTGCAGAGATTGTTCCAAAATGCTGCAGATTAAAATTTCATTCAAAGTCTTTTAAAATAGGAAACTTTCTGCAGGCGGTGAGTAGAAAAATTTTGATTTCTTTTATTCATGATGTTAGAAAGAAGTTAAACTATATTGATTGTTTTTTACTGAGAGAACGGATAACGTTAAGCAATATTATACATCCCATTCTTTGGTCTATTTTTGATAAAATTGTTTATTTTCGATCTGTTAAGGATTCGGAATTTAAAACTTTGAAGCAAAAGAAGAAATTTGCTTTATTGATAAGTAGAAAAGAAAAACAATTTACTAATACTGTGAGTGATTCATATGTAAAAAAATTATCCCATCGTAAACTTTTTTGTGATGAAATTTCTCTGTTGGAAAAAGATTTTAATTATGCTTTGGCTCCTAAACGTGTTCCAGTTGAAAATATTATATGCAATATAGAATCTTCCTTAAAAATATAGACTTACACACAGCTGATCTTATTAGATTTGAAGTTTGTAATGTTTTAAAACATATGAAACTTCCAAAAAATAATTTATCTAAAGGAGAATTTATTGCACTTCAAAATTAAAAAAAAAAGATGATTCAATTGTTATTATTCCAGCAGATAAGGGTAATTCTACTGTTGTTCTTGATCGTTTGGATTATAATAATAAAATTGTAGATTTATTAAACGATGGAACTTATAAAAAGATTATTAGAGATCCTCTGACATATTTAGAGAAAAAGACAAAATGTCTTGTCAAACTTTCTAGTATAGATGAAAATATGAAAATTAAAATTTCTCCAAGAGAAGGTTCTTCATTATATCTTAAATTTTATGGTTTGCCAAAAATTCATAAACCTGAGATACCATTGCGACCTATAGGATGTGCTATAGGCTCTCCCACATATACTTTGGCTCGATATTTAGCCCAATGCTTACAGCCATTGACAGACAAGATTCCTTCAAGAATTAAAAATTCAAGCTATTTTATTTCAATAATTAAAAACTTAAAACTAACTGGAACTGATTTATTGGTTAGTTTTGATGTTTCTTCTATGTTTACTAATATTCTTGTTGAAGAAGCATTAAATATAATAGCTCAGAACAATGATTTACCTGATTTTATTATTCCTTTAGCAAAACATTGCCTTGAAAATACATTTTTTGTTTATAATTCTCAACTGTTTAAACAAATTAAAGGACTTTCTATGGGATCCCCACTGTCACCTGCCATTGCTGATCTTTTCATGGACAATTTTAAAAGTCAAGTATTATGTGCAGCTACTAAAAAAAACCTTCTATTTGGCTTAGATATGTGGATGATACTTTTGTCATATGGCCTCATGGAATTGATTCTTTAAATTCTTTTTTTGCTTTTATAAATAATTGGCATCCAAATATTAAATTTACTACGGAAGTGGAAAATAACAGATCACTTTCTTTTCTGGATGTTTTAATTGCAAGAAAATGTGATGAAACATTGTCAATATCAGTTTACAGAAAATCCACTCATACAAATACATATCTTAATTTTAATTTTCATCATCATCCTGCACACATTTTTTCTGTAGCTAAAAATCTTTTCACTAGAGCTTATAATCTATCTGATAATGAACATCTTTCTCAAGAAATAAAACTTACAAAAAGTATTCTGCTTTCTAATAATTATAATAAAAACATCATATGTAAGGCTTTATATAACATTAATACTAAAAAGAAAAAAGAGGAGAGAATTGATAATTCCTCTTTTAGTAGAGTAATTTTGCCTTACATTAGGGGGGTTACTGATAAAATCAGTAGAAGACTATCTTGTTTTAATATAAAGACCACTTTTTCTACTGGCAAAAAAAATGGTGATTTTTTGTATAAACCTAAAGACAGAATACTTTTGGAACACCAAGGAGTTTATGAAATTCCATGTTTCCAGTGCTCATGAGGCTATGTGGGTCAGTCTAATAGACAAATTAATGTCAGAATTAAGGAACATAAAAATGCTTTTCAACAAAAAAATTAGCACATCAGTTTTTACTTCCCATTAATTAGAAACTGGTCACAAACCTAATTTTGACAATACAAAAATACTTGCTAATTTGGAAAGATATGATTTAAGAACCATGAGAGAGTCAATTGAAATATTAAAGAGACATACTGGTTTAAATAGAACTGATGAAGCACAATGTATTCCAGCTATGTGGAAACCTCTTTTTTTATCCAATATTAACTTAAAATTAACAGATAAAATTACTGAGGAAAATAAACATTTTGATAAGCCTCATATTGTGAATGCTGAATTGGAATCTCATTTCTCATCTCACACACAGTCACATTATTTGTTAAGATCTAACGGTTTTTCTTTCAAAAGTTAACCTTGAAAATGGTGGTTGCTATTCCATCGAAATATCGGTGCTCAATGGAAAATAAGACACGGTATATCCCAAAAAGTTATAATTTATATATATATATATTATGGGAGGAAATATTCTTCACACATGCGCTAAAATTGATAAGCACTCTCTTCTGTTAATTACTGTTTTAAAATGTTACATTTAAAACAATATGGTCTAATTTTCAATAAAAAGTTATATTTTGAATGAAAAAAAATAGGCAGCAAAAATATTTTTTTAGACATTTTAACTAAAAAAATAATAGTAAGAATATATGGATCAGTATATAAAAAGAATTCAACAAAAACATATCATAAATGAAATATAAATCAAATACTTTAAATACAAAAATGTATATAGTGATTAGTTATTTTTTTTTTAACGAAAAATTTTGATAAAAAAAAGTGAAATAATAATTTATAAATACAATTTGTTAAATAAAAACAATAAACAATATTTTTAAAAAATAAAAGAAAAATTACAACTAATATTAATAATAATAAAAAGAACATGAAAATAGTAAATACATAAAATAAAAATTAAAAATGGCAAAAAAAAAATCTATACATTTTTTATAAAATAACATGAAAATAATACAAACAAGTTAAACATAAAACTAGATCAAATATTAACTTAATAATTATATTTAAAAATATTTACACTAAAAAAAGTGTTTTAAATCGAATTTATAAAATAAATTATGAACACAAAAATAATATATATATATATATAATCTAAAAGTTATTTTGATGACAACCTACAGAAAAATGTCCTATAACCACAAATGTTTCCTCTAGATAATTGCTTGGTACCTTATAACCAATCAAAATCCAGCACATTGGGAAGCCAAAATTATATAACCTACAAATAATTTTGATAACAATGTATGAAATAATGATCAATAACAACAAACATTTCTTCTAGATGATCTCTTAATACTTTATAATTAATCGAAAGCCAACACAATTTTGGACAAGCCAAAATTATAACCTGAAAATATATAAATGTGATTGCCAAAAAAAGCTAAATTTATATAACTTATAAAAGATATAACAGAACAATTGCCAGAAAAAATAAATAACCTCAGCTAAATAAATGGTAACCCATTGACTAAGCTGACTCACATCACTTCATATATATGCTACATACTATAATAAAAGAGCCATTGGTGTAAAAATAATAATGACTAAGCATTGCAAATATATTAATCAACATTTATAAAATTTTAAGCATAAGAGAAATCTCAACTCATTCTGATAAAATATAAATGCTATCAATATTGAAAGTGTATACAGAAGAGTGGTTAGATTATAATATGTATTTTTATAATAATATATTTTATACCTTCCTCCAATATAATACCACATCTCACCACCCCTATTTTCACCATTTCATTGCAATGATCTGATTCACAATTCAAAACTGTTAATAAAGGATAATGATGTTTCTTAAATTTTATTTGTGCCATTTTAGTTTTCAAAATAATTTCTCTTGCTAAAACAGTTTCTTTTTGGTAATTAATTACAATAATAAAATCTCAGGGTTCTTTTTTAAATATTTACAATATTGAAATGTTTAGTCTTTAATTTATTTATGAGATATTAAACAATGGAAGGTGTCCTAATAAACATATGAGGAACCATACTCCTACCTCTAAGATAATGTCTATCTAATTTACAATAATAATAACAAATTTTAAAAGAAAATATTTTAATCAAAGTAAAATATATAAAAACTTTTAATTTAGAATAAAATAATAATATCCTAGAATAGCATTCAAATACCGAAAGTGGATAACAGATTTTATGGATATTCAGGATCTCCTACTAACAATTAATACCAACTTTTTCTTATAAAGTTGAGATAAATACTTTAAGAATTGAATTTATGATAGATAATGAATAAACAGACAATAATGTTAATCGCAAAGCAGTCTTCTTTCAATAATTGAAATTGTATTATTTTATTTTTTACATGCATTGTTCACATCTATAGACTATTATAACAAAATGATTATTATCTTTACTCTATATGCATGAACTCTAAACAACTAGAATCAAATGATATTTTGTCATTAATTATATAATGTTAAGATTTCTGGGTAAATAGTATATGATTGAGATGATATTAAAATCAAGCACAATAAATTAACAATAAAATAGAACATTTATTTATGTAACTAGAATAATTTAATAACCACACTGTTGAAAATCTACAGATTTAAAATGAGATGTTTAAATACAATGCTATACTATATCACTGCTTTAAATAAATATAATTTCACAAGTTTACAGTTTATGGTAGTAAATAAATAAGTTTATGAATGAAATTGTAATTAACTATTTTAACTTTTCTGACTGATATAAGCTTTTTGATATGAGTATTAGTATAATAAGTTATTCATTTTTCCTGACTAATAAAAGCTTTTATTAACCATATATTATTACAAGAAGTTAAACATTTTTGCATAACAATTGCACCACAATATTGTCACAACAATGTGCACATTTTAATACCAATCATGTCTTACCAATGATGTGTCAATGTTCAAGATGATTTATATTACTTATTTTGCATATTATTACTATTTTAAAAATTTAAATAAAAGAATTACCAGTTTTATATTTTGTAATTCTGGAAAAATGCAATAAAACAGATCTAACACCAAAAGCATTCCTAATCTATATGAAGAGTAGTCAAAAGTGCAACTAAAAGATGATACTCTTCACAAATAAATAATAATATAAATTGCCACAATAATAATAAAGTCATATGGAACATCACATATAGCTAGTGAGAACAAAAAAATCCATCAGCATATGGAAAGGTTAAATTAGAATTTGAACTTTTTATGAGTTTAATGTGTGAAATATAGTTTCTTCAATAGCATTACTGTTATATAAATCACTATATTATTTATCAAGGTTAATATTCCATCAGTTGTTTATTATGTAAACAAATTACTCTTACTCTAAAGCACAAGTTAAACTTTTGGAGAAAAAAGGTCTATCCATCTTTAATCTATTATGTCAATTTCTTTATAGAGGCCAATCTAAAGCACTTTGGAAAGAAAACATGAAAATAGTAAATAAATCATATTACTTTTTTAAAGATATATTTCAAATTATTTTATATTATTTTAATTGACATTTGCAAAATTTTTCAATTTACAGCTTGCCATTGACAAATCAAATAATGAAATATACAATTTTTTTTCAGCCATTAATATTATGTTATAATCAAGATTAATACACCAGCATGTGTTTATTAAATAAATGAAATATTATCAATTCAAGGCACAATATAAAACTTTTGAGAGAAAATGTCAATCCTTCTTTATTCCCTGATGTTAATTTTTTTGTAGAGGCTAATCTAAAGAATTTTGGCTAAATAAGAAAATATGTTTTTAATTAATAAAAGTTGATTTTCTCTCTGTCTCTCTCTAAAAATATGTTTTGTTAAATTAAAAGTATAATTAAATAATTATCTATTACTATTAATTAAAAAAAAGTACAGAGTAATTTTTCAATAATTAGAGTAGAATTAGAATTTTTTAATTAATTAAAATAAAAGGGAAATAATCTTTTTGTAAAAAAAGATTAAATTGATCCAAGTTTTTGGTGGTTATTTCTGAAATATGATTAATAATATTGTGTGAATAAGATAATATAGGGGGCAATTTAAATATGGAGACTTCAGTATTATGTCAGTAACAATAATTCATGGCATAGCTGTTGACAAAAAAACCAGAAGTAGCTGCTTAACTCTTGAGAGAAAACAGTAAAAAGTTAATCCTACAGTCTGAAAAAAAAACTAGCATCACTACTAATTGTTAAAAAAATGTTTTTTTAAAAAATGGGTTTGAACAAAATCATGTGCCAGGTTGAGATAAAAGAAAATCAGCAATTCATAATGTAATCTGTTTCACTAAAAGAAAATGTAGAAAAAAAATAGACATGAGAAAGAATTGCAAAAAGCCATATATGCCCAAACAAAATCATGATGGTCTCAGCCTGTGTTAACCTCATTTGAAAAATTGTGTTAATATGAAAGTTATTATATTATAGAAGGAATAAATTTAGCCTATGCTAATCAAGTCCTGGAAATTATTATTATCATTTTAAATTGAATATTTAAAGAAACAGAAGAAAGACTTATCTTAAAAGACAAAATGAAATTATAACTACAAAAGAAAAACTAAAAGAATTTCATTTACATATTTTCTTTATATATATTTTCAAATAATTTTTTTAATGACAGTAATAGTTGACAGTATAGAATAATTGTAATTTAGGTTTTTTTTTTGTTGAAATGTGTTATTTTACTCTATTTTATTTTATTGTTCTCACTTTCTCATTTTTATAAAGAAAGGGAAAGGTTTTAACTAAACTTATTTTTTTTTTTAATCATTTGTTGTGTAATGTGGCATTTTCTGGTTTAATTATTAAAAAAGTAAAAAAAGGTTTTAGTTAACCTTACATGTTTGTCTTTTACTGTGAAATGTTGTTTATTATTTTGAATCATAAAAAAAGAAAATAACTATGTTAATGCTAATATCAATTTAGTAATAAGAATCAACAGATTAATCATATGTACCATATCAACTTATATTATTTACCAGAAAGTATGTTAGATTTGAGATTGCAATATTATTATATGACTTCTGAATTTTCTTATTTATTATTCAGAATCCCAGAATTTTTGATTATAAGTTTCTTTAGGACTTAAATATGTGCCTGCAGTTGGTTGTCTTTTTATTGTACCCTAAGTTTTGCAATTGATTAGATAATTAACCTACATTTAATTATTAAATCAGTTGTAGATCCAATCACAATGGAAGACTGTTGATTACTCATGATTAATGCTGAATGATATAACTTATAAGTATTAATTCTAATTATTTTATCCTATGTTGATTTTCTCATGCCCATTTTATAATTGTTCATAACTATTCATTGATAAAGTTAATACACTAATTATAAATATTAAGTGGGTGATGATAATGTTTTTCCCTCTCTCCATATGTTTTGCCACTACCCCATATCATTATGTGCCCATTTTGTTATGTTCTTTCCTGAGTTTTTTTCTATTGTGCTCTTGTAAGCAAATGAGCTGTATATTTAGTGACTTTTAATTTCACAGAAAACCTGTTTTTTTTTGTTTGATAACCATGAATATGATAATAACAATTGAAAGTATACTTTGTTTATTTATTAGATTGTATTTTTTATTCTCTGTTGCAGGTTTTAATATTATTTATAAAAAAAGGCCGATTCAGTCTGTTATATCTATATGTATACGTCCATGTTCTTGTAAGTACACATATATAACAAAGCAATTAAAAATTATATTCGTATTAAAATAATATATTATTTAAAAAAATAAGTGTTTGTGTATATGCATAAAAGTATCAAAATATGTTAATCGTTTCTTTGTATAAGTAAACAATGATTAATATAATACATTTATATTTTACGTCTTTGGAGAAGACTGGTAGACAATTGAAACTCTCAACAATTTAATTAGGTCATGTGCCATCTGACTTGATTTTTCCTATGATGGCTTTGGCAATTTTATATTGTTAAAACTATTAATATATGATTTATCTGAACTTAGTTTAGTCTCATATGGTTATTTAAGTTAGATAGCTGTATTAGAAGACATATGGATGTCTGAAAATTTCAGAGTTTCTACTTAATAGTTATACATTAGATAAAGTGCTGGGCTTGTCCTAGTATTTTTAATCTAATGATTGAATATCCTAGAACCTGACTGAGTATGCCAGTAGCAGAAACCGGTCGGAGGTTGGGGGTATTCTACAAAGCTTGTTAAGAATTGTTTTGCAACCTTTATATATAACATTTGTAAACCCAAGCTTTATTAAATTAGGTCACGCGACATCTGACTTGATTTTTTTGTAATAAAAAGTCTTAGAAAACATACAAAACAGTACCTTTTTAGAGGTTAATTTTTATGTTTGCTTAACAGCGATTAAAATTTAATACATATTGTTATTGCTTTCAAATATTTAATAATACTTTTTTTACTAATATATCTGAGGAAAAAGAACTTATGTTTCAGTTTTAGTATTATTTAATTCTTAAATATACTGATCAAAGATCATTCAATCAATTCACAACTGAAAGTGCTCTTGTAATACTGACATTTTTACTTTCATTTCTATGAGATACAATTATTTTGAATGCGGATTTTTTTCTTTTCTCATAATGACTTTTCGGTTTAAATAAAATCCACACGTTGTACAAAAATTCAATAATAGCGGGCCATTTAACTTCACTGAGCTAATGTAATCATTTATGAAAACATTAAACCATTATTATTTTTAAAAGCACGAGAATTTATGGATAATATCTACTCTAATGTATAACTAATAAAAATTATTAAGAGTATTAATGTGTCCAGAGTAAAAAGATACTTTAATTGTATTGATGCAATAATTCTAAGAAATCGTAGTATATATATATTATCGCCTATGTACTTCAAAATGGGAAGAAAATATCATTGACAATTTTTAATGCATTGACCATAAATTTATACATTTAAAAATAATTCAGAATATATATATATATATATTACACGATGGATTGAAATTAAATACTATAAAGTGTTATTTTAATTGGTGAAAAAAAGTATATTTATGTGCTTAATAAATCAATTAACCGTCTTGTTTTTTTATAAAGTTAATTTTCACTCACAAATGTCTTAAACTATGATGTTTTTTTTTTAGTTACGAAATCTGTTATGTATAGATTCTTAAGAATCTATCACAGGCAGTAAATATACATTCTACACAATATTCGGAAAATAATGTCAAACCTATGTTTTTTGACCTGTCATTTCTTTCTGCTCTTTTATCATTACTATTGCTGTATAAACACTTATTTCTATGGCTTCAATGAAAATATTCCAGGTGAGGAGATATTTTTTCTGATTAGTTCAATTCTAAATCACTTTTCTAAGTCATTCAATATATGTATAGATTATCCAATTCTAAATACAGTTACCAAGGAACTCATTATTCATTATATAGCATTTTTAAAATTCTTATTAAAAACTATCTTTATTCTAAATGCACTCATTATCACTACTGTCTCAATATTAAAGTTTTTACATAATTTACATATTGCCAAATATTTAAATACTAATAAAAAAGCAGTACAAAAAAATGGGTCATTAAAAAGTGGAAGTTGTTGCGAGAATACATTTTTAGTGTTTAGTTAAAAGTAAAACATATAGCAAAATAAATAATTAAATAAATAATTGCAAAATCTTATTGAAATGTCACTGCTTAAAACAGATAACTTATATAAGCATTAAAGTGATAATAAAACAGAGATTTTAAAGAATTGCTTACAGAGAAAACAATGCATTGTTAAGCCTATAATCTATATTAGAGGTCTAAAAAAATACTTATCGGCCGTCACTATTCAGTTATTATTTAAATTAATCCTAACATTTTTCAGAACACTTCAATATCTCCACATATCACCCGTTATTAGGTTTCAGTTTGATAGTTATATAAAAACAGTAGCATAAAATATTTTAAAGTTAACAAATATCTTACAAAATATTTTATTTATCGAGGATTAAATCAGAAGCAAGTGAAATATTTTTTTTCTTTGTGAAATTTGATTTCATATTTATACTAATGCGTCTTTCGTCAATAAGTCGTATGTTTTATAAAATCTCAGCTTTGAAATGCAAATGTTTATTTTCCCACCTTTCTTAATTGCAAAAAAAAAAAAGCTACAGAATTTATTTAATAGGGTTTGATATGGTTTATCAATGAATAAAAAATATAGTATTGTTTGTATATGTGTGTATAATTATATATTAATATAAAGGATGATTGTAATATTATTTTAATATAATTATAACTACGCAATAAGAAATAAAATGATCTCTATATATTGACTTGTCAAAAATACTAAAGTTCACAATTTGAATAAACTTGCCTATTGTGATTTTTTTATTTATATTTGCTAATATGTTTTTGAAATAACCTTATTATATTTCCATTAGGACAATTAGTCGCGCTGCTCTGTGAACAAGAAAACGAGAAATGAGAAGAAAAAAGAAATAAGAAGATAAAAAAAATGAATTCAGATAAAAGATAATTGTTATACGCGCACCAAATCTTATAGATTATTTTTATAAAAATGAATAAACAAAAAGATTAGAATAATTTTGTGCGATTTGATTAAAAAACTTATATTTTAATTTTTTTTTTAACAGACATATTTATATCTAAAAAAAGAAAAATACTAAACAAGCTAGTGTCCTCTAGCGAATCACTGAATAAAAATATTTTATAGGGAGAATCTATTTTAACTTAGCAAATGATATTGTGTTTAATTTAGAAAATTGATTGAAATTGTGCTTCAAATTGCAAAATATTTTTTTTAACAAATATTTCTTGTTTTATTTAAATACTATAGTAAACTATTTATAAATATTTTTTTAATAATATTATTTTCTTTGAATTTGTATTTACCTCATGTAAAACATATCCGTATACATACATATACAAAATCCACTTGTGAAACTTTGACCCCTAAAATAATATCATTTACTTTATTTTAACACATTATTATTTTTATTATTATTAATGCTATTTATTTATTGTCAATAATACTAAAATTTGCAGTTAATGCAAATCGTATTTATGCTATAGCAAAAACCTATAAAATATATATAATTGTTTTAAAATGTCTACTCCATAAAGCCGCATCTGAGTTTAATCCACATTTTTTAATCTGAAGTTTTTATCAAATTGGTTTTAACAAATTTTCTTTTCCCATTTATCATCATCATCATCATCATTTTAACGATTATCATTCCACATCAAAATAAACGTCTCTCCAAGTTGAAATTTGTGTCTCCGATTTAGAGTCTATACTTCTCAATTTACAACAAACTTTCCTATTTTATTCATCCATGCTCCCACGTTCTACATCTTTATAATCACTTGGAATCTAGTTTAAGATTTCAACTGTTTTTTTCATCATCATAAGTATGTTAAGATCTGAACCATTTTAATTTTTAATTCTTTCAATGACGTCAGTAATATTTCTTAGCTCTCCACCTCATGCTTTTCGTTTTCTATCTCTTCTTGATTCTTTCAATATACATCTCTCCACACTGCAATGAATAGTCTGAAATATTTATATTGGTTATCTATTAAGTGTGAAAAGCATTCGATTAAAATTTAATTATATGCTTAATTTCATTTATAATGTTTTTATCTGTATTAATAATATGACCACGGTATTTTTGAATGTTAATTTTTTTTAATTCATGATTATAAAATATTTATCTCTTCTTTTAAAAATATCCATTGAACATCACTTTGGCTTTTTTTATCTTTAAGCATATTTCCTTAATTTCATTTAATAACTGTTGCAACATTTTCTGAAACTCTTAAGCATTATTTACAAAGACAATCAGATCATCTTCAAAATCTAGACAACTTAAATAATATAAATATACTTTTATTTTCTTAGCATGTCACATTAATATACAAAATACTTTCTTTTAAATTTCTGTAATTTTTTTTTGTAGATATAGAATTATGATATCCTTCATTCATCCATCTTAAAGTAATCATTTCTTTTACATTTTGACAAATATTTTTTAGATTATGACTATATCTTGAATCTATAACTTGATGATATAGTGCTTTAATCACTATAAAATCAAATGTTTTTACATAATTTGTAAATCAAAATCATAATTGGCAACTCATATTCATTGGCTTTAATATTCTGATGTTGTCCATTGTGTTAAAATCATTTTAAATCCATCTTGATCTTACCATTGATTAAAATCCAAAGTTACTGTTGTAATTATATTAATAAGATTTGCTGATAGAAAATTGATAGACCTGAAATTTTTAGTATGTTCTTTATCAACTTTTTTGAATATTAATATTATTTTTTTTTTATTTATATATATAAATATAAGTGTGTTTTTATATTTGATAAAAATTTTATTTTTGTTGTTATATTTTATAACAAGAAAAGACTTACAACGCATTTATATTTTTTTTTGTCCTTCCCCCATGCCGGTGGGGCCCTATGGGTCTCTTCAGTGAGGAGTGGGGACATTAGATTTAAAAAACCAACTCAAGCAAAGCATTTATCTAAAAGTTAATTGTTAGAAGAAGATCTGAAACTTTTAGACATCTACATGTCTTTAAAGTCAGCTCTCCAACTGAAAAAATCATATGGGCGTGAACTTAATTCAGATACTCCATATATTAGTAGTCTTGGCCCTTTAATTTAGCTAAAGCCACAACAGCAAAATAATAATAGTAATAATAACAAGTCAGATGTCACATGACTTATATATAGCTTGCACTTACAAATATGTAACATTAAGAGCGTGCTAATAGCTCTTAGGTCAAAACCGGTCTGGGGATGGGGACAATCCAAGATAAAATGATTTGAATGCCTTCTCTTGTAGTAGCATTTATCATAAAAAAAGCTTGTTTAGAGCTATTAGCATGCTCTTAATGTTACATATTTGTAAGTGCAAGCTATATATAAGTCATGTGACATCTGACTTGTTATTATTACTATTATTATTTTGCTGTTGTGGCTTTAGTTAAATTAAAGGGCTAAGCCTACTAATATATGGAGTATCTGAATTAAGTTCAGGCCCATATGATTTTTTCAGTTGGAGAGTTGACTTTAAAGACATGTAGATGTCTAAAAGTTTCAGATCTTCTTCTAACAATTAACTTTTAGATAAATGCTTTGCTTGAGTTGGTTTTTTAAATCTAATGTCCCAACTCCTCACTGAAGAGACCCATAGGTCAAAACCAGTCTGGGGATGGGAATAATCCAAGATAAAAATTATTTGAATGCCTTCTCTTGTAGTAGCATTTATCATAATAAAAAAGCTTGTTTAGAGCTATTAGCACGCTCTTAATGTTACATATTTGTAAGTGCAAGCTATATATAAGTCATGTGACATCTGACTTGTTATTATTACTATTATTATTTTGCTGTTGTGGCTTTAGCTAAATTAAAGGGCTAAGCCTACTAATATATGGAGTATCTGAATTAAGTTCAGGCCCATATGATTTTTTCAGTTGGAGAGCTGACTTTAAAGACATGTAGATGTCTAAAAGTTTCAGATCTTCTTCTAACAATTAACTCTTAGATAAATGCTTTGCTTGAGTTGGTTTTTTAAATCTAATGTCCCAACTCCTCAGTGAAGAGACCCATAGGTCGAAACCAGTCTGGGGATGGGGACAATCCAAGATAAAAATGATTTGAATGCCTTCTCTTGTAGTAGCATTTATCATAAAAAAAAAGCTTGTTTAGAGCTATTAGCATGCTCTTAATGTTACATATTTGTAAGTGCAAGCTATATATAAGTCATGTGACATCTGACTTATTATTAATATATATATATATATATATATATATCATTTAAAAATTTGGTATATAATTCTGCCAAAATCTTGAGTTATTCATTCACCAACTTTTGAGATATCAATTACAATTATACAATTTCCTGAATCTTTTCTTCTATTTTAGTAAATGTGTGTCACACTTCTGTATTTAAAATGCCATACAATTTAGAAGATATGTTAACTATAAGAAATACTGTGTTTTCTTATTCACCATCATTGGCAACCATTATCAATCCATTGCAGGATAAAGATCTCTCTAAGTTCAATCCATCTTTTATGATCTCTAGGCTCTCTTCTCCACATCATTCTCCAGACATATTTATTTCATTAATCCATCTCCAGTTTAATAGTTCAATTATCTGTCTATTATCATCTTATATAGCAATATTTCCAGCACAATTCAACTTCAATTTCTTAACTCTTTCAATGATATCGTAAAATATGTTTGTTCTCTTACCCATGTAATGTGATTTTGATCTTTTCTTATTAATTTTAACATGCATCTCTCCATACTTCTTTGACTGGACTAAAGTATCTGTATTGCTCTTCTATTAAGCATTCAAATCTCAGATCCATAAGTAAGACCTTGTAAAACACATTTACTAAAAATCTTCCTTTTCAAGCATATAGGCATATTTCCTTTTAATATTAAGTTATTTCTACTAAAAGCACTCCAACCAAGTTTAATTCCATGATTAATTTCATCCATTTTGTTTCCATATGTAGTAATAATATGACCAAGGCATTTGTAATTGTTAACTTTTTCTAACTCATCATTATCAATCTCCATTTTCACCTTTTGAGCAAATCCATTGAATATTACTTTAGTCTTTTTAATGACTGTCTTTAGTCCTACTTTCTTACTTTCATCTAATACCTATTACAACAATTTCTGAAGCTTATTAGCAAAATCAACTACATCATCTGCAAAATCTAAATGAGTTAAATCATCTCCATTTACTTTTATTCATTTTGCTTCCCATTTCAATCCACAAAATACTTATTGGAGCACTGCTGTAAATATGTGTTGGAAATATGGAGTCAATATATTTTATACCTTTCTCCTTCCCTTCTCCATGTTAACATTCCTAGTATTGTTATGTAATCTAATTGTTGCTGTTACATTGTTATAAATATTGTTCAGAATATGACAATATTCTGGGTCTATATCTTGATAATACAATGCTTTAATCACTGAATAAATGCTTATAGAATCAAAGGTTTTTTTCATAATATCCAAATGCACATTATATTGGTAATTCATAATCATTGGTCCTTTCTATAACTTTATACAATACTTGGATATGATCCACTGTGACCACTTTTAAATCCAGCTTATTCTATTGGTTGGTTGAAATCCAATGTTCTCTGTAGAAGATTTCTAATTATTTTGGTAAAATTTTTGTATAAAACTGATAAAAGATATAATAAATTTGTAATTTTAATATCTCCTTTATCACCTTTTTAAAATATTAATTCTACATTTTTACAATCATATGACACATCTTTATCATTTAGTCATTTGATATATAACTTTGTCAAATCTATTTCTTCATCTGCCTCTTTTAGAATTCGAACATTACCCGGAGCTTTTCCGTTCTTCAATAAATTTATTTCATGTCTCACTTCTTCTATTAAAGTCTTGGGCAATTTAGAAGATTAATAATTGTAGGTGATACTTATTCTTTATTACTATATAATTTTTGATAGAACTCATGTACAAATTTTATGATGTCATCTCTTTTTTTAGTAATATTTCCATCTTTTTTTCTTATTGCTGATACGTTTCCTATCAATGCCAATATTTTGTTTTATACTCTTGAAACTTTTTTTCTTTTCTATAGCTTTCCTTTCTAGTTCACAATTATATTTTCTTATATCATTATCAACTTTTTTGCACCATTTTACAAAATTAGAAATATTCAGTTTTCTTAATACATCATTTTTATATATCTTCATATTACTTCTGTTCTTTAAAAATTCTCAAAAGAAATTTTATTTATCAATTGCTGCATTTTTCTATAAGCTATCTTTGTTGCAGTTTTTAAAAGTCTATTACTAATTTTCCAATTAATTTCATTTAAATTTAAATCACGTTCAAAGTCTGCTAATATTTAAAAAACGATTTGCAAGTTCAAATTTAAATTTCATTAGAATGTTTCTGAAGATTAGGAATATCAATTGTGAATATTTTTTAAAATATTTTTTGTCTCTCTAGTTTTGCATTAATATGTATCTTGCATCTCACTAATCGATGATCACTTCCTGTGTTGAATTTATTAAAAACATTACAATCTTGAAATATATACTTTCTGTTAAACAAAATATAATCCTATTCCGCTGTAACTTCATTTCGATGCTTACATATCCACTACCTTTAAACATTTTCCACAAAAAAATCATAATATAAAATTTTTCTTTTTCTGAAAACTCCGCAAGTCTATGATTTCTCTCATTTCTATTACCATAACCAAATTTAAGTACAGAACTTTTCGTCTTTCAATTGTTTATCAACTCTATCATTAAAGTCTCCCATAACAATTTTAAAATGTTGTTTTGTCTGATAAAAAGTCTTTTGTACATCCATATAAAGATCCTCTATTACTTGATCACTATAACAATTTGTTACGGCATAAACTTGAATTATCTGCATTTGATATCTGCTATTATGTTGAATAACTAATCTTGCCACTCTGTCTAATACACCATAAATTTCACAATATTGTTTTACCATTTTTCATTTATAATTAATCCTACTCCACTTTTACTTCTTATATTTGTGCCTTTGCAGTAGAGTATATGTCCACTTTTTAAATCAATTGGATCTTCACCTTTTCTTCTAATTTCACAAAGACCAATAATATCCCATTTAATAGGAGACAGTTTTTCCAATTCTTGCAATTTTTTGTCAATTGAAAGTCATCTGCATTTATAAGTACCTAAATAAATTGTCATCATCAAATAACAGCTTGCATCCACAATCAGGGGATTTTAGCACCCTCCACCTTTGGCCACCAACCACTACTTTGTCTTATGATTTTACAACTTCTTATATAGTTCTTTATAGAACTCAAACAATTTATGATATATATATATATATATATATATATATATATATATATATATATATATATATATATATATATATATATATATATATATATATATATATATATATATATTTAAGGACAGAACTTTTCATCTTTCAATTGTTTATCAACTCTATCATTATAAATAAAAAGTGGAAGAAAAATATTGTGGAGATTGATGGTGTATCAGACAGAGTGGCAAAATTAGTTATACAACTTAATAGCAGATACCAAATGCAGATAATTCAGGTTTATGCCCCAACAAGTTCTCATAGTGATGAAGTAGTAGAAGATTTTTATATGGATGTACAAAAGGCTTTTGATCAGAGTAAACAACATTTTAAAATTGTCATGGGAGACTTTAATGCTAGAATTGGTAAACAAATGAAAGATGAAAGTGCTGTAGGTAATTTTGGTTATGGTAATAGAAATGAGAGAGGACATAGACTTGTGAAGTTTGCAGAAAAAGAAAAACTTTATATTATAAATTCTTTTTTTGAGAAAAATGCTAAAAAAAAATGGACATGGAAGCATCCAAATGAAGGTACAGCAGAATTGGATTATATTTTGACTAACAGGAAATACATATTTCAAGATTGTAATGTTCTTAATAGACTTAACACAGGAAAGTGATCATTGATTAGAAAGATGCAAGATACGTGTTAATGTAAAACTAGAAAGACAAAAATTGTTAAGAAAAATATTTACAGTTGATATTCCTAATCTTCAGAAACATTCTAATGAATTTAAATTAGAACTTACAAATCGGTTTCAAGTAATAGTAGATTTTGAACATGATTCAGATTTGAATGAAATTAATATGAAAATAACTGATACACTTTTAAAAACTGCAAGAAAGATATCTGGTAGAAAAAAGCAGCAATTGACCAATAAAATTTCTACTGAGACTAGAGAATTTATGAAGAAAAGAAGAAATATGAAGATATACAAAAACGATGCATTAAAAAGAATTGGATATCTCGAATTTTGTAAAATGGTGCTAAAAATAGTTGAAAATGATATAAGAAAGTATAACTGTGAACTAGTAAGAAACGCTGTAGAAGAAAATAAAAGTTTTAAGAATGTAAAACAACATTTTGGTATTGGTAGAAAATTTATATCTGCAGTAAGAAAAAAAGATGGAATTATTACTAAAAAGAGAGATGACATCATAAAATTGGTAGAAAATTTTTATCAAGGATTATATAGTAATAA
The DNA here is from genome assembly GCA_028023455.1 of Epiperipatus broadwayi. Lineage (NCBI taxonomy): Eukaryota > Metazoa > Onychophora > Udeonychophora > Euonychophora > Peripatidae > Epiperipatus > Epiperipatus broadwayi. The sequence continues at coordinate 62,246 of JAQFVV010000796.1, read as the reverse complement.
AGAACAAGTACCTTCTATATCTATTACATCTTCCGAATTGCCCACAATTTTAAATGAAGAAGTGAGAAATGCAATTAAATGTATGAAGAAAGGAAAGGCTCCAGGTAATGATGGAATTATAATTGATATATTAAAAGAAGCAGGTGAAGAAACAGAAAAAAAAATTAGCAAAATTATATACTAAATGTCTAAATGATAAAGATGTACCGGATGATTGGAAGAATGCAGTAATAATATTAATATTTAAAAAAGGTGATAATGAAGATATTAGAAATTACAGACCTATCAACCTTTTATCAGTTTTATATAAAATTGTTACCAAGATAATTACAACTCGTCTACAGAGAACATTGGATTTCCACCAACCAAGAGAACAAGCTGGATTTAAAAGTGGTTTTAGTACAGTCGATCATATTCAGGTATTGATAGAAGTTATAGAAAGGACAAATGAATATGAGTTGTCATTATGTTTTGGATTTGTAGATTATGAAAAGGCATTTGATTCTATAAACATTTTTTTCAGTGATTAAAGCATTGGATCATCAAGGTATAGATCCAGGATATTGCCATATTTTAAAGAATATTTATAAAAATGCAACAGCAACAATTAGATTACATAATGATACTGAGAAAGTCAACATTGAGAAAGGTGTAAGACAAGATGACTCCATATCTCCAAAACTTTTTACAGCAGTGCTGCAAGAAGTATTTTGTGGATTAAAATGGGAAACTAAAGGAGTGAAACTAAATGGAGATTATTTAAGTCATTTAGATTTCTCAGATGATGTAGTTGTTTTTGCAAATAATGCTTCAGACCTGCAGGAAATGTTGCAGGAGTTATCAGATGAAAGTAGGAAAGTAGGACTAAAGATAAATGTTAAAAAGACTAAAGTAATGTTTAATCGATTTGCTCAAAATATGAAAATAAAGATTGATTATGATGAATTAGAAGTTAACAGTTACAAATACCTTGGTCAGATTATTAATACAGATGGAAACATAATGAAGGAAATTAATCATAGAATTAAACTTGGTTGGAGTGCTTTTGGTAGAAATAACTTGATACTAAAAGGAAATATGCCTATGTGTTTGAAAAGGAAGGTTTTTAACAAATGTGTTTTACCAGTTCTTACTTATGGATCTGAGACTTGGACACTCAATAGCAGAGCAATACAGATACTTCAGACCACTCAAAGAAGTATGGAGAGATGTATGTTGGGAGTAACAAGAACAGATCAAAAATGCAATGTATGGGTAAGAGAACAAACAGGTGTTACTGACCTCATTGAAAAAATTAAAAGATTGAAGTGGAGTTGGGCTGGACATATTGCTAGAAGAGATGATAATAGATGGACAATTGAAACTTTAAACTGGATTTCAAGAGATTGTAAAAGACCCAGAAAGAGACCACATGTGAGATGGATGGATGAAATAAGAAAGTGTGCAGGGGTGATGTGGAGAAGAGAAGCTAAAGATCGAAGAAGATGGATTAAACTTGGAGAGACCTTCATCCTGCAGTAGATTGATAATGATGATATATATATATATATATATATATATATATAAAGAAAATTAATAAACTATTAAGAATTGTATATATATATATATATATATACAATTCTTAATAGTTTATTAATTTTCTTTTTATTATTTTCATTCATATTACTAATATTTTTAAAATCTGTTAGTATTTTAAAACTATTCATAAATTCTAATTTAAAGTCATTGCAATGCTTCTGAATGTTAGAAATACAAAGATTTCGTAAGGTTTTTATTAATAATTTTATTTTCTCTAGTTTTGCATTATCAGTACAATACAACTCACTAGTATCACTTCCTGTGTTTAATCCATTAAAAATATTATAGTCATAAATACTTATATTCTGTTAATCAAAATATTCTGTTGTATTGATCAATCAGATAGTTTCATATTCATTTTTTTAAAAATATTTATCTCAGAAGAAATTCATAATATACTATTTTGCTCTATAGCTGCATACATATGGGTCCTCTCACATTACTATCACCATAACTAAATTTTCTCACATAACATTTACTTTTTAATCGATTACCAATTCTAGCATTATACTGTTCGATTGCAATTTTAAAAGATTGCTTGTGTTAACCAAATCATTTTGCACATTTTGAATAATTAATCTGCCCATTTTATATTATATACCATCATTATTAACAATATATTTCTTTTTCATTTATAATCAAATCACATCATTTGTGCTTACAATTTTTTTTGCTTTGTAGTAAAATATACATTTATTTTTGAAATCAATTATCTTTTCACTTTTTTCTAACTTCTCAAAATTCAACAATGTACCATTTTATATTAAACAGTGTTCTTGTCAATTACTGAAATGTTTCTTCATTAGAAACTGAGATGTAGTTGTAAATACCTAAATACAATGTCAGCATTGAATGACAGCCAGATTTCATAGTCAGAAGTTTCTTAGCACCTTTCACCTTCAGTGTCCACTGTTATATTGGTATACTTTTGGGTTTAAATGTTCATAATAAAGTTTTATGTATCACGATTGTAATATCTATTTTAACAAGTTAGTGCACACATGTTTATTCTGCCTTCAAAAATCTCAATGATATTTTAGTTAAAAATTATCAAGCGACTGAAAAAAACAACCATAGTGATTCTTGATGTTAAATTTGCATATAAAAATCCCCCCAAAAATACCTATTGGTTGATGCATGTTTGTACAAAAACTCACCCATATTTATATAGTATATAAATACTAAAAATTATTACCAAATCACAACTCAACCAGACTATAAAAAATCCTCAAAGACAACCAATGGTTTGGATTGCTACAAGCAGATTTTTTAAGTATAAAGGACACCAGGATAACAACAAATTTATTCTAAATATTAACCACAATTACATTTACATCTCACATTCCTTTAATATTAAAAGAACTTTTAAATAAGTTAATTGCTTCAGAATCATACATTTTTAATAATGGAGATTTTTTAAAATTCTTCTTTTTGTTTCATTTCTTTCAAAAAAGAGAATGTATGCCTCATCAGAATTAACAATGTGACTTGTATCTTTTTCATGGATGTATAAATCAGAATGGAGATATTTATTTTTAACTTTACTTTTGTGCACCTTTATCCTTTGATTTAAACTTTAACTACTTTGACCTATATATATATCTTTTTACAAAAACAAAAAATAATATACACTACTTGAGAAATAGACTTTCTATCAAAACTTTCCTTTGTATTATTTAATAAATTATTCAAAGTAAAGCCCCTTTTTCAAGTAATTTTCTTATTTTCAATCAAATTATTATTTTTACATACAATTCTATAAAAAGATGATTTAATTGGAAAATAAATAAAATCATATTTTTTTAGCCTTTACATTATTACAAATATTATTACTATTAAATAAAACACTTTTAACAAATTTATCAGAGTAGCCAACACTCAAATAATCTTTATAAAATTGATCTTTTTGAAACAAAGCTATCTCATTAGAATTATTTAATTTCTTATTTGTATAACAATAATTTTTTAAAGCAGATACTTTATGAGATTCCATTGATAGCTATCAGGTTTAATTATAGACTTTAACTTTTGCTCTTAAACATAATGATCACAGAGGCTAAACTTTCCATTCAGTAACACCACCAGTGCAATACAGAATAATCAATGGATGCAAGAAGATTTGTGCATAAAATCACTATCTAGTGCCTACTCATCCAATATCCCCAGACTAATTTCTAGCTTATGACTTTCATCAGTGAGGATATCTGAGAGCACTGCACCTAGATCTTAGAATCTAATGCAACACTCCAGCTGCCACCTTTTGCCTTATTAGCTAATTATAAACTTTGAGTAAAAATAAAAACACAATAATGGTTTTCAATTCAGGCTCATTCACTTGTATAGTTGTATAGGTCTGATCTTAGTTCAGCATCTATACTTTTTGGTATCTTTGTTTCTTTAATAATTACAGTCACCATAATCCTATTGGGCAGTATTGGTTTTAAATTGCATATTAAACAATTATTATTTTACATTTATAATGACTAAAAAATCTAAAAATTTTAATTTAACAAAATCTAACCCCCTCTCCTTTTACAACATATTTTATAGAAGGATCAAAACAATTAAAATCATTTACCAACTCTTTTAATTTATCACTTTTAACTACAAACAAACAATCACCAACATATCTAGCAAATAACTTTAATATAAACAATTCTTGTTAATAACATTTTCCTCTTCCAAATAATTAACATAAACTGAACAAATTAAACAAGAAATAATACGATCTATTATCCATCCTTCCTTAATCTTATAAAAATTATGATTTTAAGCAAATGCTTAGAATCCTCCAATAATAAAAGCAAATCTTTAATAACTTTAATTTTATTCTTCCACAAAGATCTATATTTAACCAACACAAAGATAATAACATCAATACTTCATAATCTCTTAACAAATTGATGTATATTTTCAATATTCATACAACCAAATATCCAATTAATTGACATTTTAAAATTATTAATCTTAACAAAAGCCTAAAAAAAGAAAAACAAAACTATGTAATGACCAAAATTAACAAATTGTTTAAAAAAATATTCTAGAAATATCCTTCGCAACACTACTCATAAAGTAAAAAAAAAAAATCTTAAAGGAAAATGACCTTTGTGAACCTTAATATTCGTAAACATCTTAGATCATATGAAGTCATTAGGATAACATTTTAAATAATCTATTTTAATACATTGTACAGGCTTAAACCTGCATTTATATATGTAATATATGTGGAATTTGAACTCAAGACTTTCACTCTCAGAGCCATCTCATATTGCTGACCCACCTGATCACACACATATTGAAAAAATAAATAATCACCAATATATGTATTTCATGCTAAACCAGAAATCATAAGTTGGTCTAGATTACTATCCTCACACATATAATCAGTGCTCAGCTTTATATTAAGATAGCCAATCTTCATACTTTAATGGATAGGCTTCAAACTATTCCAACTCACAACTCTTCAGCCTTCCATTTCATTAAAAATCTGTTTTAATAAAAATGTTAAATTTACCATTTTTTCATAATATCTGTTATCCTCTTTTTATTCACCATACCAAGATTTTTTGCTAGAATCATATATTTATGATTATTTAATTCTTTATTTATTTTCCTCATAAACTCATTTCCTTTCCTAATAATGGGCCAGCTTCACAAGAAATGATCTTATCATCAGCAATTAATCTATTCTTAAAATGTCTAATCTCAGATTAACAATAAATTTTGTGAAAAAACAATCAAACAAATACTTTGACACTCCTAAAAATGGACAATTAATCAAAAAATAAATACAAGGCAAAGTGGGTGAAGGTACAATAAGTATCAAAATCTGAAATTTTTATTGAAAAATTGGCACACCTTTATATGCATGTGCGCCTGAAAATTTTGTTTAGTTTATTCTATTATTCTCTTTGTTTTAAAAATGTAATTTAGCTCCAATTTCTTATGTATTTTTGATTACAGTTTTTGCTTTTATCTGATTGATAATAGTTATAGTTTTTTTGCAACAATATTTGCAAAGGCAAATGTACATGCTTAGAAATCTACATTTATTTTTATTCTATTAGCTTTTCTTTTCAATTCACAAATTACTTTTGTAATTGTTTGTAAAAAGATCGGGAGATAGGAATCACTCTTTCACCTTTATCGGTATTAATAATTATAGAATCACTATATGTGATATAATCATCATGGTTGAATCATAATTAATATTTTTTTTAGAATTTGTCAATCTTGCTATATATATATATATATATATATATATATAGTTTTAATAATATCTAAATTGTTTAGCTAATCATTAGACTTTTATATATGTACGTTTTGTTTTTCATTCTTTTAATAGTTTGTTACAATTTTCACTACTATAACTACTTCAATTTAAAAGCACTTTCACTTTTAACAAGCTTAAGTACAATTTATTCTGTAACAATTTATAATGATAGATTATTAAAGATCTTGGGAAAATAATTGAAGACGAATAGGTCAATAACTGCTAATATTTATTTTTCATTTTCTTTAATTATTAATATTTGTATTGTATTTTCCAGTCACTTATAATAACCTTAAAACTCGGACTTGATATAAATCTTTATTCAGGACCGACTCAAAAAAAAAGATATTGTGGTCTAGTGCAATGTTTTTGTAGGAGGCATCTTTTTACGCATGATAAAAAACAGATTTGTTTTTCAAAATATATTATTTGCCAATTACAGATATATTACTTTACAATTGATATAAATCAAGGGAAGTCGTTTCTCCCATAATTCGTAAAAAAAAAAATTCAAGAAAATAAAATAATTTTTTTTTGTACTAAATGTCTTTTAAATTATTTACTCAAATATTGATTTAATAAAATTGCCAATTTGGTACTTATAATATATAAATAATTAGTTATTTATTAACATTGATAAATAATAAATAAGAATATATTTACAATTGTATTACTTTGCATATGATAGTCATTGTAGGGTCTACAAATTACAGAGTTTGAAAAAAAAAGAGGAAACTAGTCAATGTTTTAATTTTAGCAAAAAAAAAACTTAAATTATGTAAGTTCAAAAGGGAGTGGGGATTTCTTCAAGTAAGCTCTGGCTTTATCAATAGACGTGTGTTATTACCTGTTTAATTACAAAAACTTAGATGATTTCAAGATTTCCATTTTTTATATTTTTGATAAATTTAATGGAATGTATTATTTTTTCATTAAAAAATGACATTTTGAATGTCTTTGTGTAAGAGTCTTATTCAAAATGTTAACATGCTACTGTGCCTATCTATATCGTATTCAATGAATGGATATTATTTTTTTGTAATTGTACCCATTTAGAGTGTTCAGAAATCTAGATTAGACTGATAGAAAATTAATAACTATAATTTTTAATAGTTTTTTTGGTAAATATCCTAAAATTCAGCAATTTCATCAATATCTATGTCAGCAAATTCTGTACTTCTTCCCTATTTCTTTGACAAATCAGTAATCAGTATGCTAATCAAATATTTCTTTTTCCATTTTTCATACATTCAATTGAAGAATAAAAATTCTGTTATCTGAAAAAAAAGTTTTATTCTTTTTGCAGTCATAAAAAAACAAGGCAGGGAAATTTTTTTTTAATATCCACTTTAAATGTTCAGGTCCTAACATTGCAGATTTTATTATTATGTAATTATTTCTAAAGTAAATAATCATGGATGGACTTGTTCTAATTAAACATATATAGGATTTTTCTGATTAAGCATAAATGAGTTTGTTCTGACATACATTAACTAGAATGATGATGTTATTAGAATTTTGTACACATATTTAAAATGAAGAAAAAACATGATTTTTTTCTCAATTGCCAGTAATGTTTTGCTAAAATATCAGTTGACTCCTTTAAAGGCAGAATGAATGTATATAAATCATCTTTATAGACATTTACATTCATGGGAGATAAAAGTAAATTAGGTCCTTTATGCCCAATAAGTTGTAAAGATGACAACAAGTGTCAGATTATAATCCTTGACTGCAAATTAAATATGACATTTTATTTAGCTATTTACAACTTGCAGACTACATTAAAAGGAAACATACAGGAATTTAAATAATAAAAAAAATATTATTAGATTTAAAATAAAAATAAAAATAGGAATAACAAAAATCTTGTATCAAAAAAAGATATACAGTTTACAAAAAAATGTGAATATTTGAAATACAAGTAAAATGATAAAACAATATTGTGGAGATTAATAATAAAACAGGTAGATGTGATAAGATGAGAAAAAATTAGAATTTCAATATTTTTATGCAAGCCATTTTTTAATGAATATTTGCTAGTCAGTTACATTTAATTTATATTTGATTTTTAAACAAATTTAATTTTGTGTAAGTAGTTTTGTATTATACTATAAATTTTATGAATCTGTAAAAAGAATTGAATCTAGGACTTAGAATAATAGAGTAAAACATGTATATGTGAACAAAAATTGTAAACTATGAAAGAAACAAATAATTTAGTTAAAGAAAAAAAAATAAAATAGAAGTATTAATGAATGTTTTTAAGTAATAAAAATTAGAATAAAAGATAAAAGTTAAAATAGATGGTAAAAGATGAGAACTTTGTTTGTAGATTTTTCTGAAGGTTTGTAATGATGGTATATTATAAGATGTGACATATTGGACTATTTCCATCATTTATAAGTGAATGTTGAATGTATAAAAAATTTTAAACTTTATTTAAACTTGTCAAATACAAACAATTTGTTAGTGATAATACACAAATAGACAATACAGGTTAGTAATTACATGTTTTAAGTAGTATTATTTTCCATTCTTCTTCAGTTGTTGTTGTCCTATATGCACAGTGACAATATTTGCTTAAGGTTGAACTTGCACCTTTAGATTATTGAATATTGAATTTAAGGCAAACACTCTACCAGCCGTGCTATTCTGTCAAAGACAAATTTCTACTATATGTTGCCTTTGACAGAATAGCTCAGTTGGTAAAGAGTTTGCCTTAAATTCAATATTCAAGAATCTAAAGGTGCAAGTTCAACTTCTTAGTGAATATTGTCACTGTGCATATAGGTCAGCAACACCTGAAGAAGAGTGGAGAATAATACTACTCAAAACGTTGTGTAATTACTAACCTGTATTGTCTATTTGTGTTTTATTACTAACAAGTTGTTTGTATTTGGAAATTTTAAATTAAGTTTAAAATTTTCTATACATTCAACATTCATTCATAAATGATGGAAATAGTCCAACACATCACATTTTATTTGTAGGTTATCTATTTATCTACTTATATATTCATAAATATATTAAATTAACTTTATCTGTACTTTAATCACTTATTAAATTCTTCACCTATCCACCTAGTTAGTCATATATTTATATATATATATATATCATTTATGTATAAATTATAAATTTATTGATTTAGCTATATCATATATTTATATATATATATATATCATTTATGTATAAATTATAAATTTATTGATTTAGCTATATAGATGCTTTTAAATATTGTATTAGTTTGCTTGTTCATTTAATTAACTAAAATAACATTTTGAATAGAAATGAACCAATAAATAAAGATAAACTCTTAAAAGTAAATCTTGAAAAGATGAAAGAAATATAGTGAATGGTATAGTAGAATAAACTAATGTTAAAAACAGCTAACTAGTTAAAGATAATATAGTGAATGGTATAGTAGAATAAACTAATGTTAAAAACAGCTAGCTAGTTAAAAATAATATAATTTTTAAAATAATAAAAAACAAAGATGTGGAATTTGTAATTAAAAAAAAGTGATAATACACAAGAAATAAATTATATTATCAATAAATTATTTAAATAAATAAAATTAGAATATTTGTAAAAATAAAAGTATCACACAGTAGAGTGGTTTATTAGATTTATCTTTTAAATATGATGGTAAAAACTTATCATCTATAAAACGAGAGAATTTAAATAATTAACTTAATGTCAGATTCAACTAAGATATTGTTAAAAGTTTTTAAAGCCTAAATTTATAATAAATTATATATTTTTATATCTATTTAGCAGTTTCAATTTTAAAATGTGATGTGATAAAAGCAGCAATTGCATGTTGAAATGAATTGATGATACAAATTTAAAAGGCAGGTCTAGTGTCTGAAACTATCCTAGCATGTTGAAAAGTGCCAAAGCATGAAACCATTGGTCTAGAGTTTGGGTGTGGTATCTGATTGATACTTTAAATGCTTTCTCTTGCTAAGTATTTATCACAAAACTAGTTGAGAAATTAGCAAAACTCTTTGTTTATATTTGTATTTTATTTATTAAATCTTTAACAGGCTGAGATTTCTAATTGTTAACCTAATGGCAATTTTTGTTCATGCTCATTATTTAATAAGTATTGTTTTATTCTATATTAGAGTTCAGTAGATTGGATTTTATTGTTAGAAATATAAGTTTTCATAAGAAACATATTAAAATAATCATATTTGAAGTTGGCAAATATTGTAAAAGTAATGATAAATAAAAAACGTAATGAAACAAAGGTTTTTTTTATAATTTAATAATATGCAAGAAAGCAATCAAGATAGAAATTCCAGATAATTAACAAAATCCTTGTTGACTAAAATTTATTTTTAAAATAGGTTGAATAAATGAGAAGACCTTAAAAAAACTATCAAATTCTATTCTAAGATATAAACATTCATATTCAGTTTTTAAAATATCTCAAAAGCTCCCAGCATCATGTTGGTAAAGTCATTATCAATACAGTTCAATAAGATTTATAGTTATACCAATGTTAATGTTTATTGTTAGTTTTACAGTGAAATGTATTATCATCTATTTCATTCAAAATATAAGATATATGAATAAAATCATAGTGTATACATGCATTTCTTTAGTTTTAAATAATTATTTTATGATGATTATGTAGAAATTATCATTAATTTTTAATAAAGTAAGCAATAATTGATATTTTTTACAATTCTAAAAATCTTCTTAAATTAATCTCACAATTGATGTCAAAATTGGAGAGCAATGAACTGGAGTTATTAAGCATATAGAGGTTGGAATAAATCCTTTTGGTGTTATTGCCTATCATAGAGTACTAATCTCTTCAGATGTTTTTTAATCAATATGTAAATATTATGTTATTTTCATTTTTCAGCATTAAATGATTGCTAAACCTAGAAAAATAATATTGCATGTTGCACAGAAAAATAATTTAAAGGAGAAAAACTACCTCTAAAAAGTAATCATGTAATTCCATGATTCTGCATTCCAGCAAGTAATGTACAAAGACATTTGACTACCCTATTAATTAATCTAAAAAGAGCATACATAAAATAAATAATGTTAATATAATAATTTGAGTATATATCATAAAATATTTATGATATTTAATGATTTTTATATGCATAAAATATGTAAAGAGAAGGATGAAAGTAAATATGGCTTCATTAGCAGTAAATCTGATCAAATTAAATTTCTTTTGTCAATTTAATTTTTTAAATTTAATCCATCTTACATGGTTTTAAGTTATTTATTAAAATTCATTTTAATAAATGTTACAAATTTTCTTCATATATTTACTTGTTTAAGTAACCTATATTTTGTCAATGCACACAAATACATGCACATTCTTAATAATAATATTTTTTTAATTAAAAAAAAAAACTTTAAATAATCTTTAATAATTGAATACATGCCTGCTATGTTGGGTAACCACTATAATATAGAACTGAAAAATGTATATTTATTTTTTTTAATATGTAATAGCATCTGCTGGGATGCGAACCCACAACTGTCTGCAACCAACTACTTGCTTGCAATGCAGCTGCCATGACCTCTTGGCTAACAATGGTTGACTACATTTAAATGTAAAAAGTTGTAAGTTTGTACTTCATTTTTCGCACTTTATCCATGATGTATTATTTGATTTATTTTTATAAATTCACCTAATTTCTAATACAAAATTATTTTCAGGGCATAATATAAAATAATATCTATTGGCTTTGAATTACTTTAGTTATTAAATATATTGTTTTCATGTTTTTATTTAAATACATTTGTTGTGATTGCTAAAATATTAATTAATGTTATGCTTTCATTTAATTTCTTATCACAAATTAATTACATCAAACTGAACTACTCATTTTGTGTGATTTTGATTGTGAAAATAATATTACACCTTTATTCATAATTTTACCATTTTAACTCTGGGCATGTTTGAAATTGAAAAAAAAAGGACTACCTTGCTTTAATATTTAGAAGTTGTTACTATAATTTGCAAAATAAAAACCATGAAAATGATTTGAAGGAAAAAAATGATTTTTGTATTTTGCGTTAGTTAAAAACTTTAACCAATTCATAAAAAAATGGAATACTTACTGGAAATAGTTATGGATGTTATTTAGTCTATTGAAGATATCAGATCAGTATTCAAGTTAAGTTCATGAAAATGTTTTTATGGAGATGGTAGAAGCAGGTATTTCATTTTCCTTTCAGAAATATGAAATATGTTAAAGCTTAGTAAAACAACATGTTAGATTCCAAGAATACAGAATTTTGAGAGTTTTGTTAACATTATTTTAAAAAAATTTTCTTCATCAATGCTATTTTATTAAAGTTCTCTAATTTAAATTAAATTTGAATTCTTTTTTTCTTTAATAAATATTAAATATATTAAATTTATTAAATGCAAGCAGTGGGCATAGTAATAACATGAAAGGCTAAAACCTTCGGCAGATGCGCTTTAACAAATATTAAATATTTTTTTTTTTAAAACTGAGTAAAGAAACAGAGAATTTTGTAAACTTACAACTATTAAACTATTGAAAAGTAAAGACGTTTTTGTATTGCACACTAATTCAAAATTTTGCATAAAGCAGTGTCATAAATTCACAAATAAAATGGAGTATTTTAAAGGGTAATTTTCACTTTATTTGCAGCAAATATCATACTTATTTATATGTAAAGTTACTTTTCTAATATGGTTTCAATATTATGAATAAAATTAAAAAAAATATACAGTAATACATGAAAAAATTATTAAAGCATATATAAACTTCATAATTCAGAAAGTGTAAAAAAAATTCTACCTTATACATAAAACTTTTTACTTACTTTTTTCTATCAAATATAAGCAATTTAAATATATATATAATCTATAGTAAAAAATGAAAAAAAAACAAACAAAATATTATTATTATTATTTGATGATTAAAACAATGCACAACAAAGATAATTGTTTTATTAGGTAAAGAAGGGTCATTTAACACCCTTGATTTGATTTTTAAAAGAAAGTTTAAAAATTCAAAATTTTTAAATTTTATTTCATCACTTAAAAATTAAGTATAGACATCATTTACTAAGTTCAGTAAATTGCAAAAAAGCATCTAATTGACATTGGAAATTTTATTAGTACAAGAAGAAATAAACATATATGTATAACATTTATCTATGTCTACATACGTGATCTGAAGATATAGGAGATAAGCTACTATTAAACAGAGATATAAATTTATTTAGTTATTTATAATTTTCTTTAACTAGTTTAAAGAAAATCAATAACTTTGTTGTAAATGTAAGCTACTGTTGAATGTTACAATGACACTTCCATTGCTTTTAAGTTTTTCTTCAATATTTTGTTGTTATATATGATGTTAGTTTAGCATACATAATTTTTCACCCATAAAAATCATTACTAAAAGTATTAGCTTCAAAAGATCTAAATATATCTATGTTATACAGATTTTATACAAAATTTGATAGGAAACAAATGTATATAAACATAATTTGAATCTCAAATCCATCCCACACTACCTTTTCTGATTTCCATAAAATCTGAGAATGGCTGATTGTAGAATATTTGACCATATGAAAAATTCTAAGAGTTGATTTTGATTTATAATTGACTAAAGAAAAAATGTAATTTTCAATAATTTATTTCTATAGTTCTGTTTATTTATGCAATATATACCTAAATTATTTATTTTAAACCAAACAATTAAAAATTACAAATAAATTTTATTGAAAAATATTTGTTTTTAAGAAGATAACTTGTAAAAGGTTACTAATGGTAATAGCAAAAGTTATTTTTACAGACTTACAAAGATTGCTGTTATAAATGCTCGTGAATAAATTATTTGTGATATCTTAATATAGGCAACTGTAATATTTACTTTTAACGTATATTTTCATTATTTTACAATGACTTATTAAAAATTCATTCATATTTTAAAAATAAAATTGGAAAAAAATCTCCATTTCAATTATGAGTCTCTAAGAAAAAAGCTAGGTGTTATAATAGTGCTTTATTTTAGTATTTTGAAAAGTTCAAATATTAATTTTTAGAATGTCTATTATATAAAAACATACATTTGTAATTAGAAATGTAAAGATTATCAATATATGACATAGAAAACAAGTTTAATTATAAAGTGTTACAAATCCAAATGACACTGTTATCAAGGTTTTGCAAATAAGAAAAGGAGTAGTTGGGGTTTCAGCAATTAATGAAAGAATGGGATCAGGTTTTGTTAGATAATAAGAATCATGTTCAGTGTTTTATAAATTTTAGTTGAATAAAAAAAGGTACCTACTTGAAAGTCTAGAGAAAATAAAAATGCTATACAGGTACCTTAGTATATTTATTAATTTTATGCCTTTATACTTCTTGCCAATATATTTTATTTATTTGTTGAATAATTTTTTTTATACATTGACTAACACAAATATTGATAATAATTATGCACATTTTATTTTTTAAGTGCTTTTATTTAAGTCAAAAAACTTTGCTGTTTAGTTGTTTGTTTAGATTACATTTTGTAAATGATTTTAAAAATATTTCTATCAAATAGATTTTCTTCAAATTTTGTTCACATTTTATAAATCTATCACAATGTAATATGACAATGAAATATTTCAGAGTTGTCCAATCTAATACTGTTGCCAGATTGAACTTCACCCATATTGATATTAGTTTAGAAAAATCCTATAACAAAGTTAAAAACCTGGTACATCACCACTTTGAGGGAAAAATGGACTAGTCCCCCTTTCACATTAAAGATTACACAGAAATTAAGAAACATATGTGCTGATATATATAACATAAGTTTTCAGTCACTATTTTTTAAATAAATTGTTAAACCATTCTAAAAATAAAATAACATGGCAGATTGCATATCAATTAGTATATAAAATAGTGTGCAAAGATACAAATTGCTCAAAAGCTTATTACAGAAAAATTAGGGCTAACCTGTTCACAAGACTGGCCCAACATAATTATTTATACAACAGGATGAAAAGAATCATTGATATTAATATTTTTGGAGCATGAGCTATAATCAGGTCACAAATTTGATCTATCTAAGACAAGCATTGTATGCATAGAGAGATATATCAGAAAGAAAAAGCTGAAATTAGCATGGACTAAAGTGAAAGACAAGCATGTATTAAAGAAAAAAATGTAGCATTCCTATATCCAAAAATGGCATTTAACATCCTTTACATAGATATGAATATAAATAAAAAAAACAACACATTCAATTCTATGCAAAAATTTTAATCAATAAACAAAAACATAAATTTATAAAGCTATGGCTATGATACTAATAATACTGATAGTGCTAAGATGAATAAAAATATTTCCTTTTCTGTTTTTATGGTCAACATATATTAATTTATTAAAATTAATGCAGAAAAAGAGGTAAAACTATTAATAGTAATAATAATAAAAATAATAATATACCAGTTATGAATTTTACTATGAATATGCAAATCAATCTGTTAAACAGAAATATGTCAGATACAACACATTCAATCATTGCTTTGTTTATTTAATATTTTGTGTTGCAATGTTTTAACTGCTTACCTGAAGTCAGGCTTAACTTCTTAATAAAAGCAATCAATATAACATATCTTTAAAACTTTCAGATCATTTTTGTAATGAAAATGGGATCTACTCTCACAAAAGAATCATGCTCAAACTCATTTTAAAATATTTGTTCAGGAAATTTTTCATTGTTTATTTGTTTCACATATATAATCAAATAAAGAGGTAATTTTACAATGTGAATTGAATAATATTACATTTAGCAACCTAAAGAAAATGTTGATTAGTTTTATGTTTCTGCCATTATATTTTTAAAATTTTAATGAGTATTCTTATATATATATATATATATATATATATATATATATATAAAAGAATTATATATATATATATATATATATATAATTCTTTTATATTATGTTAATATAGAATCCAAATGTCACTTCCAGTTTACAAAATAGGTAAAACAATACCTCTCTATATAACAAATTTAATTACAGTAATTATGTCTCTGCTTAAAATACATTATCTTTTATTTTTTTAAAAGCAGAAGCACACTAGAGTCTGTGCTTCATTTCAACATTTAAGTTCTTTTTTTCTATTTAATAAACTATCAAACTATTTAAATTGGCTCACATTCCTAAGATGATAATTATTCAGTCTTAAAGTTCTAAAGTTTTTTTCATTAATGGCTAATAAAGGACTTGGAATTTTTGAAAATTAATTACTAAACCAAAGATTTTACAGATTTGTATTCAAAACATTTAATTAATATTGTGGATAATCTTTTGAATTGTCAAGTTGTGAATCCAGAATCAAAAAAATAATCAAGTTATTGCTTTTGCTTATAGTGGACACATTTTAAATTTTACCACCACACCTGCATCCATTTGGATTCCTGATTAATAAACTTTTTTAAAAACAGTTTGCCATAAAAATTGCAAATCTAAATAAAGAAAATACATATCATTATTTAACAATAGTTTCCATTTCAAATATCCAAATTTTTAATTTATGTAAAAACATTTTTTCTTCATTCCATCATGTATCATATAGAAGACATACTATACAAAAAAAAAACATAGCAATTAACCAAATATTTTCAAACAACATCTCAAACTTGTCCAGTTAATTGTGTCAAAATAATATATAAACTACTTGGTTATTTCTTATATTTTTCTTGCAATTTCTTGACAAAAATACTTTATAGTGCTACTTGATTTTTTAAAAATATAAAGATTCTGTGATAATTATTCAAACATGATTAGAAACAGTCCATTTAATGACATCTTTAGAAGTATCTTTGCTAAAGCTGATAACAATGTTATTTTGTGACAATTAATGCAATCATGTCTCTCTCTGTAATTTTTTTTTATCATTTGAATAATAGATATAGTCTAAGAAATGGTAACCTATCATTATATATATATATATATCTTTAAAAAATCCATTTGATTTGAGAGAATTAAATGACAATACATATCAATTGGAGATTTTTTCATTTGTAATATATATATATTACTACATCGCATTTTAAACTATTTGTAGTTTGTTCTGATAATTAATCAAATATTATAATAAAGACCAATATAAGAGCTATCAAAGTAACACATATTATTGAATTAAAAAAAACAACACATTTTTATTGTAATTTGTTTAAATAGTATATTTATAATAAGTAAATATTGATGTCATAATCAATATTTCTGACTTTTTAATAATATGCTTTGAAATTGTTATGATTTTAATTTTTCTTTGTGTTATTGTTGAATTTCTAAAAGACCTTTATTACGTCATTATCTTTTTGACTTTTTCTTAATTGAAAGTACGAAGTTGAAGCAGCAAAAAATACATTTATATAGATCTCATTTCCAGTACTTAAGATTTGCCCATACTTAAACGTTTGGGTTGAAAGAATAGATGGATTCCTTCTATTCTTTCACAAAAACTTTATCTTGTATTGGAAAATGAGAGTATTCATTCATTGTTAAAATCCACAAAGCGCATGTGTATTAGCTTAAAAAGCTGATTATTAGTTTATTATTATTTTTTTCTTTTTTTAAAAAAAAAAATGTTAACATAAGAATTAACAGATTGGGTTGTGTTCCTATGACCATGAACAAAAAATAAAAAGTTAAAATATTTAAAAATTTAGAAATTTTTTAGTGTCTTTGACCTTTAAAAAAATGTGTATCTAAAACGCATTGTAAAAATATTGTTTTAATTTTTAGTCATAATTAAAAAATAAATAAATAAAGATATCAGAAAAAGATAAATGATCTCTAAGAAAGTTTTGTGATTATATTAACCATCTTTTATTGTTCCAAGTAACACAATTATTTTAATTGCACTTATCATTATTTATTAAAATCTAATACATACATAGGATATTTAAATTCAAAAGTGTTACAGTTTATACAATCACTGAATGGTAATCACATTCTTTAGATAAATACATGAAACAATTACTAAAAACTATTTATTACAATAAAGATTATTATATTATTTTTATTTTAGACATAGACTTAAACATCATTAAAAAGTTGCTTGTAAAAAAATATACATGATGAAGAATGAAAAGAGAATTTGAAAGTGTTTTGTGATGTGGCACAGTTGAAAATATTGACAATTGAAAATATTGTCTTAAACAAAAACATATCTTAAGATCATTTGTCTGTTTAAAATGTAAGAAATAAAATAATACTTTCAAAGTATATAAAACATATTAAGGATGTGCACAAAAAACGTAGTAAGGATACATAATAATTCTGTATAACTCTATTTAATGAAAAATGTATTAATTTTTCATCAACTTGAAATGCTGGGTCTAAGTTAAAGACAATATCATAATCTCTAGTCTAATAAATAATAACTGTTTTTATTAATATATTTATCAAAGGAAGGTGATTATCACTGAGTGAGTGCTTATAAAAAATATTGGGTTTACAAGTTGATCTTTGTAAAAGGTTATCATGCTTATTTTACATAGATTGATAAGTTACAATAAAAAATATTCAATCAGTTGTCTATTCTGATGAATGTTTTTTTCTGCAGTTTTTTTAACAAACATCTGGAGAAGATAACACTTTTTTTTTGCAGTACTTTGACAAAAATTAAAAAAATATAATTGACATTCAATAGATATTTAAGACAGATAAAAAGTAAAAGATAACACAAGCATTCACTATGGGTTACGTTGTATATTATATTAAAGCTACATTTTTGCATTTACAATTCTATATTTTATACTTAAATAAGTTTTTTTAAGTCTTAATTAAGAAGAATAAAAATTGTATTATATTGCATATACTGATGTAGTAATATATTTTAGATCCAAAGTAATAAAAAATTTGATAATATTTTATAATATATTGAAAGCCCCTTAAATCTTATTAGGTTAAATATTTTCTTTTTTAAAATATATTCAAAGATGATATTGGCATTATCCTTATTAACACTCATCACTCATATTCTAGTGTTGAGCATATTATGATTATCATTCAAAATAAACACGGCAAACATTATATTCAATAACTTGTTTTTTGTTAATGATATCTATCTTATGGCCAATATTTTATATCAGTTTAAACTAATTAACAATTGTTGTTTTTATTACTCTGATTTACAATTAAGTTATAAGGAAGCATATATATATACATATATATATATTCTAAGATAGAGTATAAAAATATATAAAATTAAGTTACTTTTGTCGTTTAATTCTGATATTATTAATAATAACGTGGTAAGTTCACTTATAAGCAACTATAGAGAAACTTGCTATTTATGTAAATTAAATACAGCTTAGCGCTTTCGAGAATTTATGGCGTTCTCATATTCATAATAAGGTGAACTATAATCATAATGGGGGAGATAAATGAAATTGCATATATTTGAATAGATAACATTTATTTAAATTCAGATAGTGAAAATTTTATAACGTCTCACTATTATTTATAAAGGATAGCATGTATTTATTTTTAAACATTGGTGGAACGTGTGATTATTTTTAATGGATTCTTCTTTAAAAAAATCATTTGTCAAAACTAACATTTTTCTTTCAATATATATATATTAAAAAAAAAGCTTAATGTATTATATTGTTTACTGATAAAGAGAAATTTGTTATATATAACAGAATCAAGTGAAATTATTATTATTATTATTATTATTATTATTATTATTATTATTATTATTATTATTATTATTATTATTATTATTATTATTATTATTATTATTATTATTATTATTATTATTATTATTATTATTATTATTATTATTATTATTATTATTATTATTTTACTATCTTTATTTTTTTTTAAAAATTGTATCTTTTATTAACTTTAAGTAATCTAAAAATTAAGAGTTGATGGGTAAATAAATCAAAATCAGAATTCAAACAAAATTACTTGCTATTGCTTTATTTGTTTATAAAAAGTAAATACTACTTCTGATTGCAAAATGATTTTTTTTCTATCTCTTTTCAATGCTTTTTTAATTTTGCTAATTAGTATGAATATGACTTTGTGGAACCACACTACTACAACATCAATTATGACTAAATTTTGCTTTTTCAATTTTTAATGCAGACTTATAATGTGTTAGTGAACTAATAATACTAGGCTATGATCATTTTATGAGTTAAAAAAATAATAATTAATTATTAAAACTGGAATTTGGTCAAAATTTCAATTTAGGAAAGTATACAAATTTAGGCAATCTTTTAAGAGAACTTCTTTAAAAAAATGAAAAAAACAAAACAAAATAAAATGTGGATGGATATTTCTTATCCAGCACAATCTGGTCAGGGCACTATGCCAGGCCAGGTGAGTAACATATTAAAGTTATAATAAAAATTCAGTGTAAAAACTAGAATTATTTTTTTTATAAATTTAAGTACAAAGAATGGACAGATTTTTCTTGATGTAATTTAAAGTGCTGTTCACTATAAATGGTGAGCAACAATCACATTTTAAAAGCTGTAAACATTGTAGATTGATGTACTTGGTTTTAAAAAAAATCTTTGTTCAGAGATAAAAGAATTCAATTATTTCTTTTAGAAGCACAGATTATTAAGAAAACTATGAAAAGTGTACATAATATTGGATTTATTTTGAGATCTAATCTGGTATCATCAATTTTTAGAAGTTATAAGGTTATATAAAAAGCTAATGATATTAAAAACTCATTTGCAATGATAACTATGACTATTTTATTAATACCTATGAACCGATATTCAAAAAATTCACAAATATAAACTGATAATTTTATTAAATAATAATATTAAAACATCAACAACTAAACTGACAATTATTTTAAGATATGTCAATGCTTGTGTTACTAGAAACAATAAAAATATCTAAAGTTAATGAAAATAATAATAGTGGTAGTAATAAGTAATCATAACTTTTAAATATTTTTAGAATGAAACAGAAGTAACTATCACTCACTGAGTTCTGGCTTTTATTGCTTTTGACATCACATCACTCTATGAAAGGTAGTTACTTCCATTACAGATATTGGTATTATAAACACATATTGAATAGTGTTATTAAATTTTGCCCAAATAAATGGTTTGAGTTAATCAAACATTTTGTTTATGTAGCCAAAAATTCTATGAATGAAAGTTGGACAGATTTATAACCATAAATAATATAAGTAAAATACATTATAGTTAGTAGTAAGAATGTTAAAGAAATTTAGATTTCATAAGATTTTACAAGTGCAAATTGTTTAACAGATAACTCTAAAATCAATATTATAGTCACTTTAAAAATAGAACCAATTTCAATCATATTTTTAAAAAAAATGTTTTTTTTTCTTTAGAACAATATTGCTTTTCTAAGTTTCTAAAACTATTACATATTAATATTATCAATTTTCCTATGTATATTTATTGGAAATGTAATTTTCATAATAAGAGTGCTGTGGATGAAAGTAGGCTTATTTTAGGATGTATTATAAAAAGAATCCTGATTGTTATATTAAGAATGATTCCATTATTAGGGAATTGATATTTTCTTAAAAAGTTGACTTTTGTCCTTGATAGAATAATAAATTAAATGTTTA
Source organism: Epiperipatus broadwayi (assembly GCA_028023455.1). Classification (NCBI taxonomy): domain Eukaryota; kingdom Metazoa; phylum Onychophora; class Udeonychophora; order Euonychophora; family Peripatidae; genus Epiperipatus; species Epiperipatus broadwayi. The sequence continues at coordinate 40,779 of JAQFVV010000796.1, read as the reverse complement.
ACATTAAATGAAATATAAAAAAAATAATGAGAAAAGTTCAGTAATTGATAAAAAAAACTTATAATTGACAGAGGATTAAACCTGAAAATGATATAACAACAATTTTTTTGTAACCATCTTGAAAGTATTGTATGACTTAAAAAGTCATAAAAATATAATGATGTTACTAAATCTATGAATAGCATTTTGTATACAAGAATATTTCAGTAGATAGAAGGTGTGATTTGATAAATTTTAAAAATTAGATAAAAATTAAAAAGAAAGCTTTGAATTAAACATCTATCTTAAGTATTAGTTTAGATTTTGAAAAAAAAAATTTCAGAAGAGATCATGTTTACCTGTATAATGAGGTTTTTAAAGTTTCTTTGTACTAATATTTTCATTCTCTGTAATCAAGTTGCAATCTTTAGTGTCTTTATAAATATATTAGACCATAGATAAAAATGAATTTCCACCTTTATTGTTAATGATATTGATATTGTTTAGGAGGTTGACTGGTGTCATGTATTTACATTGAATGCCTATCTAATATTGATCATTATTAGCTTTAATAGCTAAATAATACATAGTGAGAGTACAATTTGAAAGTTTTAATTGCAATATGAAAGATATAATTGATGTTTGTTAGTTTATTTTTAGAACAGGTTATATTTACCTGTTTAATGATGTTTATTTAAAGTTCTTTGTATTAATAATCCTATTATCTAAAGTCAAGTCATCATTTTTAGTGTCTATATAAACATATCATTCCATAGGTGAAGATGGAATTTCACCTTTATTGTTTAAAAAATTTGTCTTGACAACAGATTGATATTGTTGATTGTTAATGATATTAGTATTGTTTAAGTGATGATTACTTTCATGTATTTCCATTGAATACCTATTTAACCTTGAACATTATTAGCTTTATTATCTATGTAATGCATGGTTGGGATACAATTTGAAAGTTATAATTGCTATTTGAAAGTTATAGTTTACAATTTGTGAGTTTGCTTTCAGATCAGATTATATTCACCTGTTTAATGAGGTTTATTTAAACTTCGTTGTATTAAAAATTTTATTCTCTATAGTACATTTCCAACTTGTAGTGTTTATATAAACATATTACACCATAGATAGAGTGGAATTTTATCTTTATTGGTTAAAAACCATTGCCCTGATAACAAATTGAGATTGTTAATTTTGAGTCTCTGATAAAACTGATTGTTAAAAATATTGTTATTGTTTAAGAGTTGACTGCTTTCATATATATATATATATATATATATATATATATATATATATATATATATATATATATATATATATATATATATATATATATATATATATATATATATATATATATATAGTGCCATTAAAGCATAGATCACCTCATTGTAGTCAAACTATGCGTTTTAAAAAAAATATTACTCACTTAAAACTCCTGATTAATGAAATAACTGATCAATATCTTTACAAATTCAGAGCAGTTTAAGCCACACCTCATTTGACTCATATCTTGCTATATAGTAAAATCACATTTCGATAGCTATAAAATTAAAAATAAGAAATAGTACAATCTAGTGTAATTTGCATTTTCTAAAAGAAAATGTAATATTTATTTAATAAGGTCATTTTAAGAGACCATTTAAACCTTTAGCAGAAATGATCCTTCATAACAGAAGTCAAAACAACATTTTAAACTTTAAAATAAAAATAGTAATTTAAAGTTATCACTTAAGACATTCACTATACATATATATATATATATATATATATATATATATATATATATATATATATATATATATATATATATATATATATATATATATATTTTACATGCACTTAAGAAAAATAAACATGTATTGCACATCTATGTGTGTATGTGTGCCTTTAAATAATATTTAATTATTTTTTTTTTTGTGATAGCAATCATTTATTAAACTCTCTCTTACAACAATAAATTCCATAAGAAAATTACACTGTGATCTTAGAGATATTACATGCGAATGAGATGGCATGCAGAAAAAAAAAAAAAACTAGAATTAATTGAAAGAAAAAGTTTTCCCCCGTTGTTCTTTTATATAAGATTTACTATTTTATAAATGCAAAAAGAAAACATTTCTATATCCAAAGAAAATTTCACTAAAGTAATATTGCTATATAGCAGCGAATGCTAAAATATGTATTTATTTAAAAAAAAGCTTAGAGATAAAGTGCAGAAAGAATAACTTGCAAATACCTCCAATGGTTAAGTATAAATGCAAATCATGACCTAATAATACTTAGAATATATTAACTTAGTATTCAAACAATCTTTATATATATATATGTACGTGCACATTGGCTAAATTAGAATATTTAAACCCAATATATGGAATGATGACGAAATTACTTAGACAACCACAAAAAAATTGGAGATTATCAACATCAAAAGAAATGTGAACATCATACAAGAATTACTCAAATATTTATCATTAAAATGCATATGTAATGGGATTATATATACATACAAAATAAAATTGAAATTAATTAATTTGCTATTCGCGCAGATCTTAACATTTTTTGATTAACTCAGCAAAGGAATATATATATATATATATATATATATATATATATATATATATATATATATATATATATATATATTACCGTAGGAATACACATGACAACTTTTACATCTAATAAATATTTCTGAAGAACATATTAAAAATTAAATGCATTTATAGCTATTACCAAAGCTTAGAGTTATAGGATGTTCAGTTAAGGAAAGCCAAGCAGTATGGATTTTAAAAACTACAGCTAATAAAATCATCTAAAAATTCACTAAGAAGTAACTTCAATAACTATTCGACTTTAAGCCTTTAAGTCACCCAGTATAAAGTAACATATATTGGCTCCCTTAAAATACTCAAGCAAGCATAGATGGTGTGTTTTTATAACTTCATCACCCTGAACTTCCTTCCAGTACTTTATTTAGACATATTTAATATATATATATATATTATTTAGACATAGTTATAATTTATATATATATATAATTAAATATTTATAAATACAGTAATCAGATATATTTTAAAAATTTTATCCACTTAGTGCACTTTTGACTACCTTTGTAGTCTTTGTCAACTAACATTTTGAAAGGCTAACCTTCTCACAATTCTGTGATCTTAACATTTGCTGCATGCCTGTTAATTAAGTCATGTTTGTATTTGTATATTAGCATAGCTTCTTTTATTTTTATTTTTTTTGTTGTTACTTTTTTCAATTTGCAATATTTTAAAATTGTTGTAATTGAAGTTAAAACCATAAATACTGGAATTATTATGGTCGTGAAAAACGAATGCAGAAACATTATCTACTTTGTTATTTTGATTTAATTTCTGAACTATTTTTAACAACAGAAAGTGCTCTTTAGTGCTTTTTCCCAATGTACATCTCCATTCACTTATATATCTACTATGTCACCTATATTTTCATTTATAAATGATACAATTTTTATTTATAAATTAGGTTTTATCTTTAGAATTATTTATTAATTTGTTTAATATAGGAGGTCTGTAAAATGAAATATCACATATACCTTTATAAATTTTCCTTATAAAATTTACTTGATCATTCAAAATCTATGGTATTGATATCCATATTTTTTATTAGCAGGAGGATCAATATTATTATTAAAATTTTTTATTCTTATATCTCATATTAAACTCTTTAATAACATTATATATATATATATATATATATATATATATATTATTTGATTTATATATATATATATATATATATATATATAAAATCAAATAATATAAGTATAATAACAATATTCACTAGAATAAAAACTACAAAATTTTAAAAAATGCCTGTATAAAATTAAAGATTTTAACGGATTGCTACTTAAGATGGTGGAATATACCGAAGCTAGCTATAGCAAAGAATTTTAATCTTTAATTTTATACAGGCATTTTTTAAAATTTTGTAGTTTTTATTCTAGTGAATATTGATATATATATATATATATATATATATATATATATATATATATATATATATATATATATATATATATATATATATATATATATATATATATATATATGATTATAATTGTAACCAACCTTTAACAATTTATTTGAATATATTTCAATGTTTTTGCCTTTATCCAATAATTATTTGCAAAAACTATTATTTCTAAATAAGAAAGACTTCAAACCTGCCATTTTATGTGACATTAGCACTCTTGATTTATATGGAATATAACCTTTTTTTACTATTGGTTTAATGGTCATACAGTAATCCAGCATACATTGATTTCTAGTTATTTTAAGATCAAGAAATTAAATGCACATTAGAATTGTTTATAGGTTTATTGTTCTTATTTATCATTAGAAATTTATATTTTCATTTACAATTGATTGCCCAAGAGGACCTGAGTATTTGTCCACGACTTGTATAAGAGATTTAGAATCATAAAGTAATAAGTAGATGAAATTAAAATATATGATTAACAATCACAGTTAATATTAGCTATTTTTGTATATAATGCTGTTGGATTAATATGATTAATTACTATGTAGATAATAATTTAAATTTGTAATTGAGATTTAGTGAGGATTTACATTTAGAATGAGTTATTAAAGTGTTTTCTGAAAAATTATGTCTAAAAGTACATGAGTTGAAAATGATGAAATTATAATGTGCTTTTTAAATGAAATATATTATGAAGATGCCAAAAGAGTGCAAGTGAAGACAGAGCACCAGATGATATTTCTTGGACTTGCCATATACTACTACTACTACTACTACTACTACTACTACTACTACTACTACTACTACTACTACTACTACTACTACCACTACTACCACTACTACTACTACTACCACTACTACTACTACTACTACTACTACTACTACTACTACTACTACTACTACTAATAATAATAATAATAATAATAATAATAATAATAATAATAATAATAATAATAATAATAATAATAATAATAATAATAATAATAATAATAATAATAATAATAATAATAATAATAATAATAATAATAATAATAATAATAATAATAATAATAATAATAATAATAATAATAATAATAATAATAAGAAGAAGAAGAAGAAGAAGAAGAAGAAGAAGAAGAAGAAGTTGTTTGTGACATTATTAAAAGCACCAGATGTGTGCTCTATATTAGGAAAATGCTAGAGAAGTATGGACTCATTATTAATAAATATTATTAAGTTCTCCTAACTGTAAGATAAATAATGGACAGCATTTGAAGTTAGGTTATTTATCAAAGAGTTTGTATCTTAGTTATTTTTAATTAATAGATAAAAAAACATTAGTGCTCACTGTTTGAATATGTTGGTAATGCATAATCATAGAATCTATGCTAGATTATAGGCCATATACATTACAATTATTAAAAATTAATATGTTAGTTTTTGTTATAATGTTGTGGTAAATAAATAAATCACTATTCCAAATGATACTAATATGGTATTTATATTAAAGAGTTCTGTTACATGAATTAAAATATTTACTGAGTTAAAATGCATATTAGTAGAACTTTTACTAAGTTGTAGGATTCAGCATATAAAACATAGTGAAGAAAATGAGTTATTCATTTTATTTACTCTGGGATATTAAATTGAGTAGTAAAGTCATGTTCTTTTCTTTCTAAAATAATAATTATATAATAAGAATATATTATAAAAAATGAAAAAAGCTAGATACATTAGAACAGAGGAAAGAAGTCAGTGAAGTATTTGCTACATTCAAAGGTAATCAAGATGAACCTATAATGGCCATGCTAAAAAGTTTAATGCATAAGATTGATGAAAATCAAAAAAAGATGTGACAAAAATCTATAAGTATTTAAACTAGAAATGAAACAGGGCCCATAAATGTTAATAATAAAAATGTAAGGGGGTCAGTGTGAGTTAGAAAATAGGTTGAAACAAGAAATTAAGCATATACATACAGAACTAATCCATGAAATAACAATACAACACAAGACAAATGTAAATAAGGGTCAGTAAGATAGAAGAGGGTCAATGTATATTAAAAAATAAATTAAAATCCCAAAAAATAAAGATAAAATTTTAGAAGCTGAATTTGTCAGAAAATTAATGATAAAGAATTAGAGAAGGTACAGGAACAAGAGGGCCAAAGTTTGGAAAGTCAGAGTGAACATAACCAATTCATATTATGAGATTAATTTAGATATAGTAGAATTTAAAATAATTGACCAAGTTGTTTTGGAAGGGAATTCCATCTTGAGCTTAAATAGTGATGATAAATATAAATTTTTGCCTTCATAAATAAAATAATAGTGAGTATATAAATAAAACTTTTAATTTCTAAATGACTTTATTACCATGAGATAATTAAACATGAATTTAAGTACATTGATTGTCAATATGAAAAACTTTCTGTATCAGAATGCAAGATCAATGAAATATGTTTTGTTTGTGAGATTAGTGATTTAGAAAATATAGTTTATGGCAAGGCTGCAGTCAAGTGGGTCAATCATTATAAATAGAGTAGTAAATATTTACTTTATAGTGATTACTATATTCATGAATTTATTTGATACAGAGATATTCCTTAGAAATGAAGGGATTACTCTTTTCATTTAGATGTCATGCATCTTGTATGATATTATGGATTTGTTTTATAAGTATCCAATAAGGATGAGATGTAAGGGTGCTAATAAATATAATTGTTGTATGTAAGACACATATTTGTGCATAAACATTAATTTCATTATTGTGGTGGTATAATTTTAATTAACCATGATTTAGTGATATAATGTTTATTTTGTAGTGATGAACTTATGTTAATTATTTTGACTTTTTTTTTAATATTTTGTTGAGGGGAAAATGTGGTATATACAAATCTTCATTTTATCATTGTCTATAATTTATGAGTTATTAAATTAAGAGAACATTTCAAGGTCAAATGTTTAATAAAAATATGTTTGTTTTAATTAAATAAAGACTAAATGAATAATTTATTATATTTACAAAATATTTTATTGAGTTATTGATGATAACAACACTTTATTAAAATTGAATGAAAGAAATCACATATTCAAAACATTTGTTTGAAAATCTAGTTTGCTTATGTATGTTATTATAAAAGGAGAAACAATTTTCATAAGGAAGAAAAAGCATACCTTCTTTCCATTAAAAGTATTGTAATTTTAACATTGCTACATCTTATAAATATGTTTTGGGCTAGCAGTAAACAAAATGGGCTGTGAGTAGTAAGTCTGGAAATGAAAAGGGACATGATACACTCTTCATTTGATATCTATGATTTAAATGGGATGCTGAATGAATAAAATGCTATGCTGATCAACATTGAATTTAAGACTGAAAATTTAAGACTGCAAAATCTACTTATATTGTGAAATTTGACAAAGAAAATAATCAATAAAATTTAAGGATTACAAAGTCTATAAAGTCATTATAGATATGTGTGTGATAGCACAAAGATGCCAAAAGAAAATGCTACAAGACAAAAAAGTTAAAGTGAAATTTTATGTGTAATAATATTACAGACACTTAGAGAAAAATATTGCTTATTAACAACAGCTGAAATTGTAATGATAACATTTATAAGTTTTTATAAAATCTTCTAAAATTAACAGTATTAATCACAATGAAGTTTGGTTTGTCATCAGATAATTTAAATAATAAAAAAATAATAATCAAATAAACATATAAATGGTCAATTAAAAATAAATAATATTTATATAATTTAAAATTATAAACAATTTTATAAAATATTACTTGATTATTATATTTTTTATAATAACATTAAAATTCATCTGTATATTTTATTTGTTTGTATGAAAGGAATTTATAGGTAACTCTTTTTTGATAATATGCATTGATAGTTTTAATTATAAAATTATAAATCACATTTAATTGTACTATAGTGAAGTTGAACTACAAATGAATTATAAATACACCTTATAGGATGTTAATTGCTACTATAAATTATTATTTGTTATAACCATGACATATAAATGGATGTTTATTTTAATAAATTTATGTTGTCATTATTAGCATTAGGTGTTTTGATTTACTGCTGCATTAACCATAATATAAACATTTTATCTTACCCTATAATATATTTCAGGTGTTATTTCACTATCCAGTAAAACAATTAATACATTTTATTTTCTTTGCTAGTAAAGAGCATACATATGGATTCATTGGTGTTCTTTATAAATTTGTGAGTCCATTTTACATGTAGATATGAGCTATTATAAAGCAATTTGTGATCCATTTATTTACTTACTCATCATATTTTAAATTGCTTGAGTAGGACCTTTTACTCAATATATTTTGATTGTCCAGATGTGTAATATATAAGTGGAAAAACCATTTGGTTCATAATTATATTTATCATTGGCAGTTGCCCAAATATGTAAAGCATTTAGTTTTCAGGCTGGCTAACTCTGCTAAGTAGTAACACTTTCAGTACATTTAGGGTGCTTAATCTTAGGGAAATCATTGATAACCAGTTTCATTCACGATATTAGTAATCTAATCTGATAAACAATATATTATTTTATACTGTCATTAATAAATTTTATTCATTATTTGAGTAGTTTCCTTCACATTGGAAACAAGGGAATATTACTATTCATAAAACAATGTTGATTCATTAGACTTGATTATAAGTTTTATTGGTTTTATTTATCATTAAGGAATTATATATATATATATATATATATATATATATATATATATATATATATCCTTAATGATAATATATATATATATATATATATATATATATATATATATATATATATATGAATTGAAAAAAAATATTTTGATATAAGGTTGAGTTTACATTAGTTATTAATTTTGTATTCTAATCAACTTATTTTGGATTTTTATACTTTAATCTTGAATAAGTCATATATTGTAAGAAATCCTATTATATAAATAAATGAGGATAATATATCTCAACAGACTTTTGACACATAAGAATCTTTATGCTGGGATGATAAAATAATATAATTTTTATTTATAAATATTATGAAATAAAGGTTTACAACAAATTGTGTGGATAAGCATGGAGTAGCCCTTTATTCTACAGTGTAAGGACAATGGATGACATATAATAAATATAAAATATATTAAATGTTACCTGCCTGGTGTTGAAAGTTTATTAACTCTGTTGTTTTACTCATAGCTAAAATATTTATAGATCAATTACTAAAAAATAATTAGCTGCATAATTTATGTTATGGTATTAAAAATATCTATATTTTGTTTGGATTATAAAACAAGTTTCAAGATTCACATAGTTCATGTTTTACTCATATCATTTTAATTTTTGTTTTATCATATAGTTAAAGAAACGAAATTTCCTATTTATTAACCAATAATTATGTGCTTAATTGGGTCAGCTAGATTATCAGTTGGTTTATTGGAAGAAAATGTATATCGAATGTCTTTAAGATAACGCTTTTACCAATTGAACTATTTTGTCATTTGGAACATGAAAAAATATTCCAGTTATCATTTAATCCAGAATTACCATTAACTCAAAGTAAACAGATATGAGATCAACTATTTCACAATATCATATACGTATTTATGCATTAGTATTTATCATTCTAATATTGTTTCATCGAAAATCTCGTTATCATAATTTTTTCAGTGACAAAAAGATGACATTTGCTGTACCTATCATTTAACGCGCACACACATGAGATAGATAATTTATATATAAAATTGGGAGAAAAATATACTTTTTATCCTTGCAAATTTTGATTAATGAAATAGCTTTTATGTTTTATCTAATTTTTCCATCATCACTAATATCGGAATAAAACAAATTTTATTCAAAGAGTTTTCTAATGGTTTCGTGTGGCAATTAATATTCTTTTGTATTATGACTCACGTAGGCTGAAATAATTTGTAAAGTGTAGCTCAGCATAATAAACTTCTTTACCACACTAATAAGATAGCTTTCATGCAAATTATAAAGCAGTCACATTTTTTAGCTTATAAAAATCTAATAAAACAAGCAGATAAATAACAAAACAAAAGAAATTGATATATTCTTTTATGAAATTATGAAAAAAAAACAGATAAAGGAAAAAGAAAATGTTTAAGGAAAAGATGTTTATTAATTAAAACATTAAATTCACATTTATTAAATCCCAAAATAATAATAAAAAAAGCATGTTTATTTATAAAATTAACTCAATACAATTATATATTTTTTTATTATATTTTCTTTCACTGGTTTTTGGTTCAGTAGACATTTTAAGTAGTTTAATCTCATGCATAGATCACTTTTTTACAGTTTAAAGATGAGATCGTTAATAAAAATCAAAACAAGTTGACTATAAGAAATAGTTTTTACTTAGCTTACAAGTTTTTTTTTCTTTTTTTTGACCGATGAAAAACAACAACAACAACAACAACAAAAATAAACCGAGTGATGCCCGTGAAAACGAAATTCAGCAAAAACCAGAATAAACAAATAATCTTAAAAATAAATATTATATAGTAAACAAAAATAAACAAAATGTTTCTTGAAGATATTTTTATTCTTATGTAAGTGGATCAATATTTGTAAATATAAGAGCATTATTCCATTTAACCAAATATTTATTTAAAAAAAGGGATATCAAATTTATAAAAATTTTACTTAAAATTATTATCTTATTGATTCTTTAATATCGTAACTGCTCAAGTATGAGTTAAATACAAAGAAAAATAGTTCAAATCTAGAATGATGGATCCATTACAATCTTTATATAGTATACATGTGGAATCATGAAAATAACTCAAAACACTGTATTAATATATTTTGATGATAAATATATTATAATTTGTTTCAGTATAATTATAAAACTAAATATTTATCAACAATATATAAATAAAATGTTCAATATGTTATTGCAGAACTATTTCTATTTAAAGATTGAATAAAAAAGAATATTGAACATTTAAATGGATTTTTGAAATTTGATGAAAAATAAGAAGGTTTAAGGACCAAAACTTTGAAGAAGTGGATATAATTAAAATCGATTAAAAAAAATAGAAATAGAAATATTAAAATCAGATATACTATATATATATATATATATGAATAAAATATTTATAATTTTAAAAATATGTAATTTGTTTGGTTTATTTTTATATAGGTAAAACGCCTTCTCTGATTATGTCAACTTTCTTAGAACTTTATAGTTTAAAATATGTGGTTTAAAGGAAGCATAATAATATCTTACATTATACCGGTACATTTTTTTGTCATATTGCTACTTTACTACTTCCAATTTTTTACTGAATAAAAAGATTATTTACTAATTTGATGTAACTTTCCAAATTCTTTACGCTAACTCTCTACTTGTTAGAAAATTGATGCTCCTAATAAATATGAGATTTATGCACATTAAAAAATGCATAATTGGAAATAAAATAATGCACTGACTGAAAAATTGTGAAAAGTTTGTGATGTCAATCCCAAATTCAAACAAAGCATGACATATATGTAATAAATACGCATAACTTTGAATATTAAAAGTAACTGTATTTCCTTCTGAGTTATGTAATATTAACAATTCTGAAGAGAAAGACTGATATAAAGCTATCTTTTTTACCTTTGATATTGTACAAGCTTTCTTTTTTACTGTAGCTTTAAACCATAAGGTTGAATATTCAGGGCCGGTGCTGGGTACTAGGCGCCCGCATGCAAATTTGATTTTGGCGCCCCTGTCAATATGTATGTTTACTAAGGTGACCCGACCGTGTCCCGTGGCGTTTTAAAAAAGTCATGATTTTTAGAAAGAATGCACGATGTAATGCTATTTTTGATATCAAAAATAGCATAAAATTGATTGTTAAATTATATATTATTTCATACAAACGGTTTGTATGAAATAATATATAATTTAACACGGCAAATTTAGATGTTAGAAAAATTTGCAGAAATTTTAAAAATAATGTGTTTGTTAAAAATAGACAGAGTGATTCAAATATATATATATATAATAAATTAAAAAAAAATAATGTTTGAGATTAAAATATTTAAATGTTTAAAATAATTTTCGAAAAACATTTACATATTTTAATCTCAAATATTTTTTTTTTTAAAATTTCATATTTATTATTTGCGTCACTGTCTGTTTTTAACAAACCCATTATTTTTAAAATTTTTGCTAATTTTTCTAACCTCTAAATTTATGCAAATATTAGCAAATTTAATAATAAATTTACAATTTATAAATGAAATAATTTTAAAAAAAGATAATATTACAAACATACATATTTAATTTATTATTATTAATGTACGCTATATCTATATAAACGCTCCATATAAACCAAATTTTTAATCAGCCCCCCCCCCCCGGTCAATGGTGTCCCGTTTTACCAATGTTAAAATCTGGTCACTTTAATGTATACCACCTACATGTTATAAATATTAGTGTACAAAATCTTTCTAAGGGAAACAAACAAGGCAATGTAAATAAATAATTTTTAATATTAAAAAAAAAGAAAATACAGTTAAAAAAAGTAAATGCATTACAAAACATGTTATAATTATAATAATTTTATACTCCTTGACTTCATATTAATAAACCTTGATATGATTGTATTTATTTCCGATCTTGCACAAATATCATTTTCAATAGCAATTAATGCCAAATTAACAAGCCGTTTTTGTGACATAGTTGTTCTCAAGTAAGTTTTAATTAATTTTAACTTAGAAAAAGAGCGTTCACCGCTTGTAACACTAACTGGTAATGTTAATACTATTCTTAAAGCTATTGATAAGTTTGGCATAGATAAATTATTAGAAACTATAAAATTAAGTGTTTCGAAAGGATTTTGAGAATTTAAAAAATCCTTTTGAAAAATATCTCGAAAAGCACATAATTCGTCAAATAAATCTGTAGCATTAATATCTTTACTGTTATCAAATTTCAAAATATTTTCTAAATCTTTGCATTTTGCTTGTAACTCGCTCTTATTAATTTCTGATATTTTATATAGAAAATTGAAATTATTATAACATGCTTCGAGGAGTTCAAAGCGTTCTGTTAAAGAATTAATCGCTACATCTAAAAGTGTAAAAAACATGTTTATTTTAAATTTTTCTTCAGGTATTTGAGGTGTTTTGTCCTGATGCTCGTAATCAAATTGACAAGTTTTTTTCCGTTGTCAAACTTCTTTGGCAGTTTTAAATTCTTTCTCTCCATCAACCTCTTCGCTAAATTCATCTGCAATTTTGAGAATGTTTTTGAAATTTGAATCTGATCGATATTCTCATAAAAATTTATTTAGATTTGCGATCGATTCTAAAGCAAGTGAAGCATTCATATTTACATTTTGGAGCATTTTACTGACAGGATTTATTCTATTTAATATATCATGTCAAATTATTAAAGAACAAATAAATTTGTAATCCTTAAGGTTAGTGCAGAGTGATTGAGCTTCATGTTGAATTTCTCTATTAAAAGATTCGTTGTTCATTATTTCATAGAGTGCATCATAAATTTCACCCAACTGATACCGTAGAAGCCGGATTGCATCAATTCTGCTTTCCCATCGTGTTTCTGATGGTTGTTTTAGAGTTAAAGTTTTAATAAATTTTAAAAGGATTGACCACCGTTTATAAGATGATGAAAAAAAATTGTATATTTTTTGAACAATTGCAAAAAAAATTGTATCTACATTGACTTTCTTCCGATCTTTTATGATTAAGTTTAAAGAATGAGCAGCACATGGTACGTAAAATGAGGGTTTTTGGTTAAAATCAAATTTTGAAGTCCAGCCTTTTTGCCTTTCATGTTGGCCCCATTATCATACCCTTGACCACGCATGTCTTCAATGGGAATCTTCCATTTTTCCAGTTGTTCAATTATTGTTGTACATAAACCTCGTCCAGTGGAATCTGTTATATCTATGAAACCTAAAAAGTTTTCTCTAATTTTAACCGTTCCATTATTACAAGATCGGAAGAGCGTCGGGTATGGTCATTTGTTCAGTTTTACTTGCATCTGGTGTACAATCTAAAATAATAGAATAATATTTGGATTTCTTTATCGATAATAAAATTGTTTCCCTAATTGCTGTACTTAAAATTTCCAATAATTCATTTTGGCTATCTTTGCTCAAATAATGTACTCTATTGTTTTGATCTAGGGCCCTCTCAACATGATTTTCCATAACGGGATCAAACTTCGCAAATAATTCAATTAATTTTAAAAAATTTCCGTTATTTTTTTTCGTATAATTTATCAGATGATCCGCGAAATGCTAAATTTTGACTACCAAGGAATTTGATAATTTCAATCAGCCATTCCAAAACACTCCTCCAATGTTTCTTTTCCATTTCATATAAATTTTGAGATTGACAATCAATAGTAATTTTGTTTTTTAATCTTTTCTCAAGTTCATTCCAATTCAATAAACTTTTCATGTGAGCCATACTAGTTTCATGTCTGTGTAAAGTTGTACTTAAATTTCTCCAATTATTGTATCCTTCTATGAGGCTAGATTCAGTAGATCCAAAAACTTTGCAACAAAAGCAAAACACAGAGTTCAAAATTTCGGAATAAATAAGCCATTTTCGAAAAACTACTTCTCCGTTTTCCATTTTTCTATTATAATATACATCAGAAAATTTATGGCCATGTACATCGTTCGGATATATAATATCTTTCTTTTGAACAGGCCCCATTTCTACTAAAATAACACGTAGTTTGTCATTGATTTTATTTCATTCAGCTGGATCTTCTAAATTTGTACACATTTGATATGATATTGGCACAATGACTTTGTTGTCACTTAACTGTTTCTTACTAAAATCTTGTTCAATATTTTCAACAGTTCCCTGTGATCTAGATGATGTGCATGGTTCTGGTTCTTGTTGAGTATAAGCTATTTCAGAAGCAGTTGATATTTTAAGATATTTATTAAGTGATCCACTTTGTTTTTTAATGTTTGCTATTTTTTCAGCTTGGCGTTTACGATTTTGTGCACCGGATAGTTTTTTCTTAGTTTTTGATTCCATATTACTTTTACTCATGAACGCCACTTTAAAATAATTTTCAAATGTAATAAATAAATAAATACGGACTCTAATTTATATATTTACATCATGTATCTTAATACTTAAGATTATATATCGCTAATTTAGATGTCCAACACAAATTACTTCTTGCGCCAAAATACAAAACTCTATACGTGGAGGGGAAGAAGTTGTTTAACTTGTTTACCTAAAAAAGGCAGCTAATAAATTGGAAATATTCAGCCATTGACATTAAAAATGGTCAGGTTTTAAAATAACTCAAGTGTCCAGTTTTTTACGCTTGATTGAACATTTTAGTTTTACCATTGGCAAGATTTTCTTTTGTTATCATATATTTTTCTAATTAACACAGGTGGCCTGCCAGGCCTGATTTGCGATTTCAATAGAAAATTTCCTGGGATTATAATTATTGTTTACAAGTTCTTACTAAGATTTTAAAATTTGCGATAAACATCATAAGCAAACGTATGTAATTAATTTGCAAACCTAATTAGTATGCAGAAAAAATAGACTTTTGACAACGATTAAAATATATAAAATAAAAAGTAAACTGAAAATTATATTAAGTTTACTGGAATTATACCTATAATATATATTACATACACGTTCGAATATTTATATCAAATTATTATTTAAATAAAAAATTAGAAAATGTTTTATTTTGCAATATTATAATCGTTTCTTACGATTTCAAAATTATGTACATGATCTAATATATATATACGCATATACATACATAAGTTCTAATTTATAATACTTTTAGTGTGTGTTTATTTATATATTTGCTAGCAGAAAGTTACTTATAGTTTACTATAAGCAGTACTATATATATATATAAACATTACAATATGAAATTTGTAATATAATAAACTTTATGTTTAGTTTATTGTTCATGATAAATAATAGATTTGATTGTTTTATATTTTTAATATTAAGCAGAGCTTGTGTGCAGGCCTGCTTGTGTGTGTCATTTAATAAGATATAATATGACTTCATATGATTTTCAATAATCTACTCTCAATAATTTTTGTAAATAAACATTTGAGAATAATATTCTTCAAATGTGAGTATTTTTGTTAGTAGAGTTTTAATTTCTCAGGGATGGCGCCTTCTTTTTCAGATGCTAATCTCTCAGTGATGGCACCTCCTTCTGCCAGCGCCCGCATGCCTAGCATGCGTTGCATGCCCGCTTCCGCCGGCCCTGTGAATATTGACTATTAATTTAATTTATATGCATACTAAATAATCTGCAATACCATTAACATATTCAGAGAAACAAGACAGACTTAGTTTTAATAACCTTTAAATAAAAACCATAAGTTTAATAAATGTAATAATAAATAATCATATCTTTAAATATAAGTTATTGAAAGGAAAGTAAGTGTACCTTCCACTGACTTATGTAACAAACAAAATTATAAAAATATAGAATAATACCAAACAATCTTTTAGTTCTGATGTTATATAACCTTAACAACAAAGCTAAAAGATAAATTCATTTCATTCATATTTTCATAAAGATTGGTGTTACATAATTCAATAGGAGGTGCAGTTAATTTTATTTCATTTATTTATATTTAAAGCTGTAATTATTTATCATTAAGTTTATTAGACTGATTTTTCATTTGGTAAGTATCAGTCTTGATATTATGAATATGTCAATCATGATTTCAGATTAATTAGTTTATGCATAAATTAAAATAATAGACAAAATTCAACCTATAAGTTAAAATTACATCAAAAAACTAAACTTATGTATGAACAGAGCTAATAGGTACATTAGCATCAATTATCTTTTCATAGTTTTTGACATTACATAACTCAGTGATAATTATAACTACTTCCATTTCAATTACTTATATATATATATATATATATATATATATATATATATATATATATATATATATATATATATATATATATATATATATATATTATATATATTGCTAGAAAGAGATTGCTGCTTTGACAACAGTTTGAAATTCTTAATTGATATCTATGTTGAGATTGTTTAAGTGTTGACTGTTTTCTAATGTTGTTATATATATATATATATATATATATATATATATATATATATATATATATATATATATATATATATATATATATATATATATATAATCAAAATTACCCCAAATCCAACACTAAAATAAAATCAGCATTGAAACCATTGGTAGTGTTTTAGATTTTACTTTCTTTGCTAGTCTGGTTGAGTTTTGGAGTGTAAAATACAGAGCTTGATAGAACTGATTAAAAAATTTCTCTGTCTTCTTCAAGGTGACTTGATTGTCTTGGCTTGCATTTTGTATCTACTTGCTACTTGCATTTAAAGTAAATGAATGATGAGATTATCTAATATTTTGCCTTGCTTATTGCATATATTTTTTATAGTATTAAAAATTGCTCTTTTCAGTCCACTGATTTAGATCAGATGTGTTTAACTTGTAAGAAATCAACAACAGATATCAAGTTTAGTAAAGTGTGATTAAAAATAATAATAATCCTTATTTATTTAAAATAATCCTACAAATTATCTTTCATTTAAATCACAAGCCATTTATTTAATTAATTTTCAATTATTAGATAAAACATGATGAACGTTTGGCATTTTTTCATTGTGACAGAGCGTTCATAATTTAAAAAAAAGAAAAGAAAATAGAGTAAAGATAACATGTAAGTAAAACATGTAACAAACATTTAAAAAAAATAATAACAAAATGAATCAAGCCAAAATTCTCCTATGAATCAAACTACAAGATTTGTGATATTGTAACAATAACATGACTGGCTGAATTTAAATAATCTGTTCAAGTTTTGCCAACCAGGAGTCATGATAATCTTCTCAACTATCTACAATTAAAATATATCGGAATGATTAACCTTGTAAGTGAAAGCAATAGCTACAAGGTCAGTGTATTTGGAATATTTTTTATTGCTTGCAAACTGGTAAAATTAAACAAAATATTTTAATCTCGTTGCTTATTCAGATAATACTGATTTCATTTATAAAATCTTATAGTCATTATTGAAACATATTATTATATTATGCATATGCGAATGGAAACATTATTTTAATGTCTTTGTGTGTCAATGGCTGAATAATAAGGAATTGATTATCCTATTTGAACGTATATTACCAATAATGTACCTACTATTTAATTGTTTATTATTTGAAAAAATGATAACAGCTGCAGATTATGTAACTAAAAAAAAACTATTTTCTGACTTCTATCACCGATGTTGGATTGTTAGATTATTATTTGCTCCAATTATTATTCCTCAGTTTTAATGTGAATAGAGGAATTAATATAATCTAAATAATATAAATTTGGAACAATGCTTTATATAGGATGTAGAATTTAACAACTTATAAGGAACATTTTTATTAAAACTCTACATGTCGTACTTTTAAAAATTATCTCATCTATTCATACAGCCCACTTAAGAGTCTATTAATTTAGGAATGCTCACAAGAATTGGAACAAAAGGAATATAATCACAACTCTGAAATTCGACATTGTAATTAAAAATTATTATTTTTATG
Source organism: Epiperipatus broadwayi (assembly GCA_028023455.1). Classification (NCBI taxonomy): domain Eukaryota; kingdom Metazoa; phylum Onychophora; class Udeonychophora; order Euonychophora; family Peripatidae; genus Epiperipatus; species Epiperipatus broadwayi. Next base: position 22,159 of record JAQFVV010000796.1, on the reverse strand, counting down.
TAATGTACATTAATTGTTTAGGATGCGCTATATTTAGTTTATAGGTGAATATTTACTATACCCAAAATGTCATGTATTTAATTTAATGTTTATTTAAATAAGAGTGTATTTTATTTGATTTTATTTTCATATGAACTTGTGTGAAGTTCTTTACATGTACTTTTCTACACTTAATTTAAATTCAAAGGACTGAAGAGAATAATTAATTGAGGGAACAGCGCTTGTGAGAAGTTAGGAATTATTGGTAAATTTATAATGTGTTTTAACATTACATAAATTATTCTTATGAGTCTTTCCAGGGTGCTGTGCTTATACTTATATTATATTTATCACATTATTATTATGCTCATATTTAAAGCAGAGTCAGTCATTATCTCAGTCATCCTTTATTATGAAACACTTTTCATTATTCCTGAACTTATGTCTGATAGAATGCTGGTGTATTCTGAGTTAGCAGAAAATTTGAGGAGGATGATGTTACATTTTGATTTGAAATAAATATTAATTTAATCTGCTTTATAATGTTAAATGGCATTATTCTGTATTGGTGATTAATCTGCAGAATAATTATTCACCATTTTCTGTATTTTGCACTTATTCCTGCACTAGTGGTTAATCCACAGAACTGTGTGTCATTATACTTGTTACTTGATGGTGGTCTCAAAATCCACAGAGAATTCAGTGTTGTATCATTCCTATGTGTAGATGAATGCATCCACAGGAATATAATTTCACTTCATAAATGTAGGTTTGGGCAAAGTATTTTGTACTATTATGCTAAAATCATCTTTCATATATAGGTATAACTTGTAAGTTCAGTCATAAGGAATAGCATGGCATCTTATCTAAATTGTTCCCATAGTGTGTCATATGTTTATTTAATTAATATTTTAGCTGAATTGAAGTTTGAATCTCCATTTTTTATTATGGCTAACTCTCACAAATATGCCATTACTTATTGATTATTATTATAGGTTTACAGTATAGGTTCATTGGATCTGGAATTGACACATTGAATATTTTTTGACTTGATGATGAACTCCATTCTCTCTTCTCAGAGCTGTAATTAAGTCAATATATAGTAAAATTTGTAATTGTGACTATTATAAAATCATATATAGTATCCATTTATTAAAGTAAACAGATGGAATGGTATTTTATTTATTCTGTTTATATTATTTGTATATTTATTTATTTATCATATTGAGACATTATATAATCAACTATTAGTTAATCATAAAATTGTAAATACACCTGGGTCTCATTTTATGTGGTAAATAGGTGCCTCAGAAAAGGTGCACAAAAGAAATTGCATAAAAATAAATGTAACTTACCTTGAAAAATGGGGGAAATGTTCCAGAAAGTTTCAGAAATCGCATAAAAGCAAAGCAACAAGGAAATATTACTTTAAAATTCACATTAAAAAAATAATAGCTGAAATACACAGGCTTATATATACCTGCATCTATATATGTAATAGACAGGGTATGAGCACAGACTTTCACATGACCCACCACTCTCCACACTATCTCATAACACTGATACACCTGAACACACATATGTTGAAAAGATAAATAATCACCAATATACGTATTTCATGCTAAACCAGCAATCATCAGTTGGTCCAGATTACCATCTCTACACATATATGCTACAAGTGCTCAGATATATATTAAGATAGCAAATTCTCCTACTTTAATGGACAGGCTTCAATCTACTCCACACTACAACTCTTCAACCGTCCATCCAATTGAAAATCTGATGATGGAACGCTCAAAGGCCACCCTGAGGCCGAGATTATTGTCACACCCATGTTGACCTAAAGTCAATCTGACCCCTCATGTACAGGACATAATCCATTAAATACATATACAAGGGATAGGCAGACATCTCTAATATGTAATAGCTGAAATACACAGGCTTATATATACCTGCATCTATATATGTAATAGACAGGGTATGAGATAGTGTGGAGAGTGGTGGGTCATGTGTCTGTGCTCATACCCTGTCTATTAAAAAAAATAAGGAAATAAAGTATGACTAATTAACAATTTCAAATATTTGAAAAAAAGTAATACAAGACAAACTTTTTTTACTTTTTTTATTAACTACAGTATTTAATTTTAAATTTTGCATACATATTTTAATTATTACCACTGTTTGACAATATGCATTCATTTGTGATCTATTAAGAAATCAGATTCATGATGTGATGTATAACTAGCACTACTTTCAGTCTTGAACTGTGTTAATGGTTTTCTGTTTCTATATTAAAAAAATGAGATCACAATCAAAACAAAAAAAATATATATTATCATTAGAAATATTATTTTTAGTTTATAAAATCAATAAAATCTTCCCTTATTATTTATTTTAAAAATCTAAAAAAATATTTATTTCTGTTAATATCTAACAAAATATGTTTTAAAAGTTTAAAAATTTTGAATATTTATTGTGATATTTTTATACGTGTGTTTTATGTATAAATCTATTATTATTATTTACTCATTAGTATAAGTAGGTTATTTATATAGAAGCTAAGATTCTAAATACATCTTCAGGCCATAAGTTATTAATAATATAAATTTCTTGATATCTAATAAATATAGTGAAATATGAAAGATATTAAGAAGAAACATGAATGCATAACTTCAAAATCACATTAAAATATTCAGCATAAAATGAGACCCAAGTGTAAATGTTAATTCAGAATTTAACCTACTGTGGTATTGCTATTTGTCATTTACAAAAACCAGACAATCCTACATATTGAGTAGAGCATACATTAGAGCACATATTGTCACTAATAGGAAATATATATTTTAATAATATTCTGGGGAAATATTTGAATGCTTTTGTTCTCAGATAGTTTGTGATGTATAGGGTACAATGAAAACTCCATTTATCTCTTCCATTTCTCTAACTTTGCTTTGTTAATTCTGGAATATAATACAAAATTGATTGTTTCTATAAAGACATAGATAAATTTACTAGATAATGTTATGATAGAATTTATTCTCTTAATGCTATAATTTGCAATTCATCAAATATAAAAAGAGTCTCACTGCTATTTATTTAATTATGCATCTAAATTAATGAGGAAAAAACCCAAGTCTCCAATCCTTACTTATTATTGCGAAGCTCATACCTAGACTAGCATTCATATCACAATTCTAAGTATATGGGAGTTATAATAAATCATGTTATAGTGATAATTATAATTATTGCTTTATTGTTAATAACTTGTATCTACCATGTAATAGCTAGTATAGATCTGGGAAATCATCCAGTCATTCTGCAAGAGTAATCATTAATTGTTTCACAAATTACACCATCTTGTTCATGGTTGGCTATAAGGTCTCATGCAAACGAAAATCACAAATTATGGTTTTGAATGATAATAAAAATTATATAATTATAATTTGTCTTAGATAATTTAACGTACTTTTACATACTGCTATGATGGATTTTCATGGTGTACCTTGGCTGAGACCAGATTGGATCATAATAACTTCATGCTATATCATTAATGCTGTCTGTTGTGACCTGATCAGACTTTTAGGTTACAATATATATATATATATATATATATATATATATATATATAAGTCTATATATATATATAGAGAGAGAGAGAGAGAGAGAGAGAGAGAGATAACCCCATTAGTAAGTAATATGATAAACTTTAATTATTTTTTTTGAACATAATTTTTTTTCAAATTTTATTATAACTAGGTATAACATTGCCAAGGGTTATCAAAATGGCTATTATAACTAAGACATTATAAACAATGTTGAAAAATTATAAAAATCATGGTCACATTTAAAATCAAGTAAAAACATTCATTAAAAAATTTAGATTATCAATTCCACATTACACAGATATATAATTTATGGTTGAATACTTCTTAATAAGGCAAATAAACCCTTCTTAACATAGCGATAATTTCAGTGAATTGTATTCGGTTTAAAATACATGTAGACAAACTTTTAATCCCACAAAACATTTAAATGTACATGTATGTATTTGTTTGCGTACATAACCGTGATTTAAAACTGTTTTCCAGAAAATAAAAATATATTTAAGAAAAGCCATACAGATAACAATTAAGAACATAAAATACGAGAACAGTTAATTTAGAAATTTTAATCTTATTGATTTTAGAAACAGTAATAAATTTATCATTCAGTCTAAAAATAAACATAAATAAGAATATATTTGTTTTTTTAAAAAAGTATATATTTGTTGTGATAATAATTTTATTTGAAATAATTCTTTTATATAAATTGTATAATACATATGGCTGATTTATCACACATAAGACAACCAGGACGACTATATCAACTAGAAAAAAGCCGTTGCGAAGCGATCTAGTAAAATTTTTACGTATTTAGTACAATTGAGTGAAAAAGGAGTTTGAATTCCTATCACTTTTTCATCACATACTCAGCACCGTATAAACAAGGGCCTATGAAGTGTAGTGCTTCTTTTCCTTTTGTTTTTTCGTTTTAAAAAAAAACAAAAACTTAATTTTGTCATTTTATTGTATTTAGAAATTTCTCTTTAAAATCATTATTCAAACTCATCTGCTAAATTGTTGATGTAATATAATAGTTGTGTTTGCTGATTTTTGAAATAGAAAGCAGAAAATGTTGAGAAGTATACAATGTTGCAATATTTCTCACTACTTTAATTTAAATTCAAAAGGGAAACGTAATCATCTGAGGAATTGCCAATTAATTACCCTCTTAATGGATTATTTTAAGAAAATTTATTGTAAATAATATTGTCAGTATTCTAACAAAACACCATGGCAAGAATGGATTTATGTTACTAATAATTTTACTTCAATTCAAATAGGAAATTAATTCTTTAAAATAATAACAAAATGCTACAAGGTGAATCTTGAAAATTTAAAATATAAAATAGAGCTTATCTAAAGGCATTTATTGATATGAAATCTGCTAGAAAGACTAAAAATGCACATTGACATTGATTAAAACTATTCACAAACATTTGTGCATGATAAACATTATGAGTATCTTTGTTATTATATATTTTTGGTTGTAAATAATAAAAATTTTGCTAGTAAACATTTAGGCTTAATTAATGTTCTCATCCACCATAAGAAGTGTAGGCAATATGTTTTCTTTATTCACATGATTGTAATAATAAACATATGATACTAAAGTTAGGTAGTTCCTTTAATATTATAGCTTTTATATGATAATATTTTGAGTTGTCCTATTGGATATAAGATTCTCTTGTTTTATATACCTCAAATTTTAATAATGTTTTTATAATATCTTAGTATGTATATGTTTATAGAAAGGATTAAATGATACTATGTTTATATATTTAAAAAGTACTTATTATAATACTACTAAGTTTAGTAGATGATAATTATTCCATAACTACAGATCAATTAGAGTGTTTCTGTTGAGACCAGAATGTTAAATAAATGGGCCAGATGGATATTGCACTAATTTAGTAAAAATAAATGTCTCCTAAATAAAGATTAATAATACAATACCATCATAACAGTTTATTACAAGTATGAGAAACATTGGGCTTTTATAAAAAGTGGAGTAATCTTTGTTTGTTTAGTAAATCTTAAAATACTTAGGACATGTTAGAAATCTTAGGCAATCTTTTTTATTGAAATGTGCATTTGTGTAAACAACATTGTTCATTACATATCACTAAATATATCTGCAATCTTTCATTTAACAGTACTTTTTATAAAAGACTTCACAATGTATGAGCATTATAACAATATTAATCTAATTATTTTATACATTTTATTTATTCTATTTTTATGCAATATTTTGTTTAATAAATAGTTTTGATTATTGTTTAAATAACAACTTTGAATTTTAATCATTATTATCATTCTCACATCAAATTTATGCACATAGTCATATAATTATAGTTATAGTAGTATAATTTTAGTAATATAATTTTCATTATATTCTAGCCAGTTTTATGAGTGAATATTACTTACGTTAAAATTGCCTATAGCTTATTGGCACTATTGTTACAGCTCATTTTATATGCTAAAATATATGCTGGATGCAATGTCAATATTCCCATTTGTAAACAGTCATAGCTTGTGAAACAATATTATATTGATAGTTAAGATTATTATATTATCTGGAGAATATTAAATAATATGGAGATAAATATTACTTTGATACTACTAATGTTATGCTAGCCACATATATCCTGTTCTTTTGTTAATGATTAGAAATTTATTAGTATATAATGTATAATAAATACTGAATGAACCTTAAGTTTGAATATAAATATTAACATTCACATGTAATAGGGTAGTGGTTGATGCTATTCACATGAATTTTTTTTTCTTAGTGACTACTATATTTAAAGAGTAAACTAAGTTGTCAGGCAGCCACTGCTTGGTGATTTGGAAATAAATTATATATTGTAGTGTTGGAAATAGAAGCCTGAAAAGATAATCAAAGTAGTACATAATTGATAAAGTAAATATGTAATGAATTATTACATTTTTTAAAAATTATTATTATTATTATTATTATTATTATTATTATTATTATTATTATTATTATTATTAATAATAATAATAATAATAATAATAATAATAATAATAATAATAATAATAATAATAATAATAATAATAATAATAATAATAATAATAATAATATGTAAATAAGCATTTATTTTATATAGCGTATGTTTACAATTGTATTACATTCGAATATCAGCCTTTCAAGCTAATTGTGCATACGCTTTTGCGAGTGTTAATAATAATAAATGAATACTTTTTTTCCAATACAAGATATAGTATTTATGCAGGAATAAAATGAATCCACTTATTCCTGCATAAATACTATATCTTGTATTGGAAAGAAAGTATTCCTTTATTATTATTATCACTCGCAAAAGCATATGCACAATTAGTGTGAAAGGCTGATATTTGAATGTAATAATAATAATAATAATAATAATAATAATAATAATAATAATAATAATAATAATAATAATAATAATAATAATAATAATAATAATAATAATAATAATAATAATAATAATAATTGGTTGAAATACATACAATGATTTGGTATTTTTTTTGAATGTGCATATATGTGTGTGCATATAAAAACACAATACTTGGATTAAACAAACAAATGGAAGTATAAATAAAATATAACATTTGTCAAAAAAATTAATAGTGGAATTTAGTCTAAGTAAGGGCATTTAAATTGAAGCAAAAGACATTGAAATGCAGATAATTATTATTATTATTTGAAAAAAAAATTTGATTAGATTTTTAGTTACTAAAAAATAAATGTACAAACTGGTATGCAATAGTAATTAAAAAATAAAAAAGGAATCATTAACCTTTGTGACGAAGCTTATGAGACCTTTCATTGACGATTGACGTCACTCTAATTCCATTATTTTTAATGCTAGGATAGTCGTTTTATAGTCAATAGTTAGATTTTAAAAGTTCTGTAAGATGCTGTCCTCTTTTGATTTATTTTACAAGTAAAAAATCAATATAAATACCCAAATATGTCAAAGAATAGCAAAGCTCTGCCTTCTCTTGAATCTTATTGGCTGTGTAAATTTTGACAACAAAGAAAATGGCTGCCAAAAAGTAAAGAGTTACGTTCATATTTTGTTTTATTTTGAAAATGATAAATGAATGTTTTTTTGAGTAATTTTGATGAATTATAAACAATTTTGATAAAACAGGCTAAAAATACAATTATTTCAAAAAAATATTTAAGATTTTAGTAAAAATATTTAAGATTTTAGCAAAAAAAATATTTACTTTTCCATAACGTAAAAGTGAAAAAAAAAATTATGTCAGCAACTCTTTTTAATTGGATTACTATATTTCACTTTACATTTGCCGCTACAAAATATTTCTACAATAAATAAATAGAAATTTATTTTTGAAAACACTTTTGTTCACTTTCATAACCTGACAAATTATTAATATACTTTTTACAAACAAAACTAAAGTAAATATCATATTAAAAGATAAATATATTTTAACAATTGTCTGTCTTCAGTTTGTGAGTTAGCCAATTAAAAGCTTTCATTTTTTACCTCAGACAACCAGTAATATAATTAGCAGTCAAAAGGTTAATTGTCATGCATTTTAAATTACAAATCTATTATATATTTTTAATTAAGAAGAAAAATGTAGAAGAATTTTTAAAAAAACATAAAGAGAAGGGGGAAATAATTTTTAGTGCTGTACTGGAGGATTAAAAAGAAAAAAAGTCATTCTCTATTTAATTATTGAAAAGAGCAGGGGAAACATTTTTCTTTGTGAAATATAACTGTGAATGATATAAGCATTATTGTGTTATTAAATATAAATCATCATTACCAAAAATTGAAACTCTTGATTTATAGATTATTACCATTTTTATTCATTGATATAGCCACATAAAATGCATTGCTGATTAATTTAAATGTGTAGCAACCCACTATAATCATGATGTGTTTTTCTAAGGATTTCCTGAGCTCCATATTATTACCATAACACTTGAGTAATGCTATGCTTCTGAAAATGTGTATCCTATCACTGTTAAAAAACTAAGCACTTAAACTTTACAAATTAGAAAAAATAAGAGACATCACAAATATATCTTATAGTAATCAATAGTGGAAGTTGTACGTATACATATCTTTGTAAGACTGTTCCTTTTAAAACTTTAACAAAAAAACAAACAAACTAGAAAACACCTTAATAAGTCAGTATATTACATATATATTATTTTATTTCTTTTATACTAGTTACTAAATTATTTTTTGTATATGCTTATTCATTGTATAAATTTATTCTAAAATAGTTTTTATTTTATGTGTGAATTAGTTATATCTTGTAAATAAATGTTTATTTATAAAATTAAAATTGTTAGTGCCATTTTATATCACATTTCATTTCAAATGTACACACTAGCATTTATGAGTTTCATGTTCATATAAAAAAGATTACATTAAAGATAATGCTTCATCACAGAGCAATGCCAAAAGTCATTGAGAATTGCAAAAGTATAGGAGACAAAATTGGTCCATTTAGTATTTTTTTTTACAAATAAAAAAGTAAGACTACTAGTAAAAGCTAAAATCCATGCCTTTTTATTTAAACCAAATTACTTTTTAGTGGTAAATCCTATTTTGACCACAAGTGTTAATGTTGTGAAGATAATTAGGAAATATAACCTATTTTATGTTCGGTCATATCCATCCTAATCTGCTTTATAAATAACTCTATGAAAGTTACATCAATTACTTATACTTAAAAATAGTCTCTTCAGGTTTATATATATATATATATATATATATATATATATATATATATAAACCTGAAGAATATTGGTACTATATATATATATATATATATATATATAGTACCAATATTGCGTTGGCACATACTAATTTTGTTTAAGAAAAAATATTAAAAGAAAAATCTTTCCTAAAAGAAAACATAAAATTAAAAGTTTAAGAGTTTTGCAATAAAAGTTACAATTAATTAATTAAAAGGGGGGTTTGCTGTAGAAACAAACTAAAAGTTTATAAAAAAAAATAAAGAATTTTATTATTATTATTATTATTGATTAAAATATAAATCTCTTTTCATTTAAGTTTATTAGAATAAATTATACATGTACCTAAATGTAAGATTATTAATAAAATGTGTAATAAATGCATGTATATCTGCAAGTTAAAATCATATTGAAAAAAAAAACACATGAAAATAAATATTAAAATGAAATAAAAGAAAAAATATATTTAAAAACACAATGATGGTTACTAATTAAAGATATAAAAACAACACTTTTGCATAACTATTAATTAAATGATCTTCAAAAACACGTAATTAAAAGATTACCAAAAGAATTTCAACAACAGATATTGCCAGAAGATATCAAAATGAAAACATTCTTCATGTATAAATAGACAATTTTTTTATCAGACAAGCAATCCAGCTAGTTGCATTAGAGTTGAGTTTGAGTCGAGTTGGTTATGTTAAAGTTGAGAATTGCAGTTAGAGAGAGTTATATCAGTCAACTTATGATATATCCAGAATCAAGTATGCAGTGTTAAAACCTCAGAAAACATATGACTTTCTCCAGCCTGAAGTCCAATGAAAATAGCCAATCTACCAGATAAAAGTGATGCCTGTGTAACAACCTGAAAATGCTCAGTATCTAATTATCTTAAAGAAAATGCCTCAAAATAATTAGCATCAAATCTCCACAAGAAAACTTCAGATCTAACTGGTTAGAAATATTTTATCAGAAGCAGCAAACAGCAAGAAGTGTCCACATTCAAAATTTTAGGTAATAACATTTTTCTTATACTCATTTATAAAATAACCATCACATTCATAAAGCCTCAAGAGGCTAGTTTAAGAACTCTATAGCACCCATAGATGAGTTATTATTATGTGTGTTTAAAATGTTGTGTGTATTCATGTGCTAGCATATTAATTTCATTGTATTTAGTATTTCAAATATTATTTAACGCTTTCTCATAAGATATTATAGTGTGTTAATTTAAAATGTGCGTGTGTTATTAGTTAAATAAGATTTATAAAATATTAAAAATTAGTTTAATACTGTTAATTAAAATAAATTGTCTTTAAACTTAAAACTTTATTTGTCAGTCAATTCTTTTGCCACTATGTAAGTGAAACAATATTTTGTTAATGGAATTAGAAAATAGACTGAGCTAGTCATGGGTGTATCTTGGGCGTTGAATTAGTGGCCATTGTTCAAAGTGCATTATTTATCTTCTGGATAAATAGCTGGTGCCCGTGTTTATACAAAACAAAAAAGTGCTTTGAACATGGTGTTGAATTCAACAGTCGAGAAGAAGTTATTTCCTGGAAAGGTAATGCTAGTTATATATCTTATAACTATCGTTTGGACATACATACTCTCCGAGTATGTTTTTCTCTGCCTAAGGTGCTGTGGTGGAGCAATACATAAATTGCAAGGTACAGTGTTATATTTAGTCTTATAATTTGTTTTCATAAGATAATTTTATTTGAAGAGTGAAAGTAAATATTGTAATTACTCCATCAGGGATTGATATTTGTTATTGACTTATATAATTAATGGAAAACCATCCACCCGGTACTTTAAATGTAAAATGGTTACGATTATAAAATATTTTGATAAATTTATTGTTATTGGTAATAAAAGATTAACTATAATGAAAACTTAAAATAAAGTAAAATTATATATTTTAATATTTACAATATAAATATTTGTTGGTTAAATGATATGCATTTGTTTTTATTAATTAATGTAATAGAATATTTAAAATATTTTAAAATATTTTGTCATTTTAAAATAATTTTATTACAAATTCTGTATGACAAATTATAAAACATCCAAAGATCACCTGTTTCATATTGTATCTTGGTGACATAGATAAAATTTACTGCCAAAAGCCAAAATAAGAAAAATGATCTCAAAAATATATCTATGTCTTCAGAATTGTTTAGTGTTCTTAATTATCTGATTGTAAGTGAACTATATTAAACTTACATTTTTCAAGTTAGCCAGCATCTTCCTGTACAATGATCATAAAATAGAGAACCAGATAAATATTTGCCTTAATGGAAAATGCACTTTGAAACTGTCCTTAGTGAAGAAATTTGCCTTAATGGAAAATGTACTTTGAAACTGTCCTTAATGGAGAACTAAATATCTAACCATGTTTGTCATTTTGTAATGCAATTTAAATAGAATAAAATTTTTAACTTGGATTTAAATATGAAATTTGAAAACTATTTCAGGTATGCTCTTTTTTAAACCATGTTACTCAACTATCTTTTGTTCAAATATTGTTTTGATGTTGTAATTATTATAGCAGCATAGAATTTTTCAAATAGACACCTATATATTCAATAATTATCATTGAAAATGAATTTTAACTAATCAATTTTATCTATATATGAAAAACCCTTTCATATTGAATAATTATAGTTAAAATGAATTTTTAACTAATGCATTTATCTTCATAAATATTTTAAAAAAGTTATAATTAATAAATGTCATCCCATAAAAGATTAGTTACTTCACTTCATGTCTAGGAAATAAAAAAAAAATATTGTGGTTCTTCAGAGTAATTTTAACTTACTATTAGTGGATTTAAAAGATGATTTTTTTTATCTTACATCTAGGAAATAAACAACTTATTGTGATTTTGTAATATTTTAAACTCACTATTATTGGATCGTACTTAAAGCTTAAATATTATTACTAATTACTTTATTATAAGGATTAAAATTTGTTTCCCTCATCCATTTGGGTTTCACAATTCAAAATGCCAAATGTTTTAATTCCTTTCACATATTTTGAAAAGCTTTCACCAGAATAAATATTTTAAAATTTTAAATGACTTTGAATTAATTTTAAATTATAAAGATATGCATTATAAATTTATTTAAATGGATTACATAAGTAATATTCATTAAGGCTATAGCCTCAAGCATATGTGTATAAAAATGTGATAGTAGGACTTCTACAAGTCTTAAACCACAAACTTACTCTTTGGAAGAAAAGAAGGGGACCCTTTTTTACTTCAACCTACTTTCTATTTAAATAGGTGAAGCTGAAGCAGTTGGATCTGAGAGCATGAAGTTACTCAATACTTCACTAATTAAGTCCACATTTGTTATTACACATTAATACTCGTGAAATCCTTTGATTTACTACAAGTCAATAAATTTATAATTACAATTTTAAATTATCATAATAGATTTCTCACTATAAAATCTTTCCAATGACTCGTAGTAAATCGAAGGATTTCCCGAGTATTAATGTGTAATAAGAAATGTGGACTTAATTAGTGAAGTATTGAGTAACTTCATGCTCTCAGATCAAACTGCTTCAGCTTCACCTATTTAAATAGAAAGTAGGTTGAAGTAAAGAAGGGTTTTCCTCTTTTCTTCTAAAAAGTAAGCTCGTGGTTTAAGACCTGTCCCTACTATCGCATTTTTATACGCATGTGCTTGAGGCTACAGTCTTAAAGATATGCATTATATTTCTCATATTTATTTAATTACTATAATATCTAGAGTTATCTTGCTCAATGAAAATTTTTACAAGAAGTAAGACATAATAAACATATAGTGATAGTATATTAAGTTTATGATTTTAATTTAATATTAGTGTGTGTTATTGTTTCTTTGTACTATGAAGAATGGTTTTATATATTTAAAGTTAATTAATAATTATTTATAAGGGTCATAATACTTTGACATTCTTATATGTTTTATTTATCTCTTGATTGAATCCTGTTTCCATAATTAAAGGTATAAAGAGTATTTCATTTAAATATTTAGAAATATTTCTCTTTTTATTTATCCATATAGATACTTTCAAGAATTTATACGGATTATATAGTGCATACAATTATATTTGTGGAACTAATACTTGTATAAAGATTATTGTTCAGTTGAGTTAAACTCCTTATAATATTGTATTCTTATTTTATTTATAATGTCAGTTTGATAAGCTACTTATGAAATGCAACCAGTACATATTGGGATTGTGTTAATTAAAAACCATATGTTGGAAAAAATATTTTAAGTTAGGTTAATGTTTTGCTCTTATATGAAAGAATTAAGTTTATAAATCACATATCTATTAAAATGGATCTTATTATTTAATTAACAATACAAAAAAAATATTCTTTTGTTTTGTTCATTATTTATAATTAAGTTTTTTTCTAATAGATCTTTACAACTATCTCCAGTAAAGGGTTTACATCATGTCAAGATAGGCCACATATTTAGTTATGAATAAAGTAGTGTATATTTTCTTAATTAAAACCATCACAAGCTGATTATTTATTTTTATTCCATATGTACTCTAATATTTTAAAATTATGTATATTGTTTTTTATAAGGTTTTTTGAAAGTACTATCCAAAAATCTTTTTTCTATATTTGTATATTCAAATTCCCTTGAATAATAAAACATTACCTTTGGAGCAAGTTTTTAAAAAAAAAATAATTTTATTCTATTAGATAATTATTCTAAAATGTAGTAATTCTAATTTATCAGTCTTAGAAAACTTTGCAAAATCATAAAAAGTTATTCCATATCCTAATAAAAATTCACACCAAAATTTATATATTATAATAAGAATATTAAAAGAAAAATATTTTTGGTTTTGTAAAATATTGGTATAAATTATCTAAACTTATTAATTAGTACATTAATGCGATATGTCTAAGGCATTTTTCATTTATTATCTAATATATTTTACTCATTCTACTTTTATACATTTATTATGTTAACAATGCTTTATCATCATATGTACAATTATATGAATGTAAGAAAATATCAATACTTTTATATTTTATATGAGCTAAACATCTCAATATACATTTTGGTTTTCTTCTTTTTTATGAATTCCTCTAAGCAGCAAATAACAATTTTGTTCAAGCATTTCTGAATTTTTTAATTGCAATAACAATTTTGTTATTTACAATCAAAATAAAATCAAAGGATTATTTTATTTAAGCTTTCATGACATTTTTGATTTAAGAATACATACTTTTTAACAAGTGTCTAGTAACAATAACTGAATAGTTCATTATTCCAGATGCCATGTGACTTTTAAACACAAGAAGTGATAAGATTGAGCTTCAATCCAGAGCTGTTTAACTCAAACATTCGTCATTCACAATTGCAATAAAACATACAGAACTAAGTATGAGATTAAAGATTTGTTTTTATTATAACAGATTTGTTTGTAAATAATTTAACTTAAGATAAGAATCATTCAGCAATAAGTTAAACACAATGCTGGTATCACTATTTCAAAATATGTTATTGTCATACAAGGACAATAATGTCTTTCATAAAAGAATAAATAAATAAAGCACATTTCTTTTATTTAAAAATATTATGTGGTTTAATGTTTAAATGGTAAATGTGTTTAAAATATATAGCTAATGATACTTAGTATTTTTTATCTCTATGGATATTTATTTAAATTATAGAAAAAAAAAAGTGAAACAACAGTATACATCTATATATTAACAGACATGTGTAGGTTTAGACCACATCGGATAATAATAATAATAATAACACAGATAGAACAAAAATACTGTAATGATTTTAACATAAAGAAACTATGAGACATTCAAAAACATTCCTTGCAGAAAATATGGGGTTTGAATCGTCTACCTATTAATTATTTTCCTGTAGAAAAATAAAATAAGAAATATGTAAGCTACCTTGATATATCTAAAATTATGTGACCATATTCATTTATTATTTAACCATAAAAAATAAAATTGAAAATAACAAAAACAAAGGGGGGGGGTGATGGGAATGCTAAGTATTTTTTTACAGATTCGCAATAGAGGTTTAGGCTAAAATAAATAGGAATAATAAAACAGATGGATCAGGGAAACAAAAACATTTGAATATTATTGTTGCAAAACAAAATTTTTAATTTCTATTATTTATGGTAGTTTTAATTTACTTTTTATTATTAAAATTTAATAATTGATTTATTTTTGAGAAAAAAAAGTAAATAACTACTGTTGAATGCTTTATTATAATTTTTTTTATTTTCTTTTGTAAAGCAAAAAACTACTTATGAAAATACAATAACAAAATTACCGGAGCAGAAAATAACAAAAACAATGCAAAAAAGAAAAAAAATAGCATTATTATATAAACATAAAATATATTTAAAAAAATAAACAAGCAATTATAATAGTCAAACTATTCCTAAGCTATACAAAGTCTTCAGAAATTTTCAAGTCAGAAACATGGTTAGCTATACCTTAATGATGATCTAAGAAAAAAAATTGGTTTTAAAGAATAAAGCATACTAAAATATGACTATAATGTTTGTTAAAGGCAGAAAACTTCAAATAACCTTCTGCAGAGTAAATGCCTCCCTATCAGCCCTACAAAGAAGAATAGTAAAAAATAGAGTATTTAATTAACTTAGATGTTTGTTAGTGATGAGGATATTAGTTTTTTCATCCTTGATTATGATATCTGTTTATCTATAGTAAAAGAAATCATTTATTACCAATTTTATTTTGGCTAGGTATAATTCTAAGGAATAACTATAGGCAACATATTATGTTGTTTGCAATTTAAAAAAAAAAGTTCCCCAAACCAGGAATCAGCTCAGATTAAACGTATAGCAGACATATAGACTAACAACTGTTATATATAGAGTAAGTTAAAAACAAACTCTTATGAAGCTTCAAAAATACCCTCAATCTCAGACCGCGGTTTCTGCCTCTAGCGTCATCAGTGAGGTGCTAGGGAATAAAAATACTAGAACTAGTCCAGCATTTTATCAATGCCTAACTATTGAGAAGAAAATCTGAAACTTTCAGACATTTAAATGTCCAAAAATCCAGCTATCTAACTCAAATAGCAGTATGGGACTGAAACTAAGTTCAGATCCACAATATATTAATAGCTCTAGCAATATAAAATCGCCAAAGCATTAATAGCAAAAAACTAAAATTAAATTGATAAAAAATCAAGTCAGATGACCTAATTTTAATAAAGCTCCAATTTACAAATGTTATATATAGAGTAAGTTAAAAACAAACTCTTATGAAGCTTCAAAAATACCCTCAACCTCAGACCATGGTTTCTGCCTCTAGTGTCATCAGTGAGGTGCTAGGAAATAAAAATACTAGAACTAGTCCAGCATTTTATCAATGCCTAACTACTGAGAAGAAAATCTGAAACTTTCAGACATTTAAATGTCCAAAAATCCAGACTAACAACTATGAAAATATGCTTTATATGCTCAAATAACTATAAATTACTGGGCTAGCTATATAAAAAAGTTGAATTGTAACAAAACTATATTATGTAATAAGAATCATTAAAAAATATTACAACTCTATAAATCACATATTATAATGATTATTCTTTTACCATTTTCAATTTGTTATAAGGATTGTAATGATCCGGAGAATGGGACTTAACGTAAACTGCACTACAGGGCGCCATCTAGGCATTTGAACCTAGAAAAATTTATAAAGTAGGCAGATATGTAAGTCAAAAAAAATAATTTTTTTTTATTTTGATTCCGGTCGTTAGCCCATGTCACTAGCTCAGGGAGTAGCAGAGATTTAATAATATCATATCTTATCTAATTAGATTTCAACGTTAAAAAATAAATAAAATAAGCCACTGCCAGTAATTAACATACAAACATTTATTTATGCACATATATATATAAGATTTAAAATTATTTTAGTATTAGTTTTACATTTTAACATTTAACATTATTTTTAACTTTGATTTTTGACTTTAATTAACATTTAATTACTATTATATTCTAATTTTACATTTTAATTAAGTTTGCATAGATAAATTTAGGAAAGCTTGTTTATCATGTTGAATATAGATCGGTTACATAGATTTCACAGTCAAAAACATTTCAAAGTAAACATAAACGATCAAAATACAAAATTATTGATTACTGACAATTGCGGAGGGAAATTTATACGTAACCCAATAGTATTCATCATAAGATACTTGCATTGTCACCAATAACTTAAAAGACATCCGAATAAATACATTTTAGATACTCACCATAAGGTATCATTATTTATCGAATGTCTATATATTTTGATCAAATATGAAAACCCAAAACATACTTAACCGATAACCAATCCATGCAAGCATCTATAAACAACTTAAATTTAATGCATTTTTATTTAGGGTCAAGTATGAATAGACCACATAGATTTGCATTTGAAAATAAAATATTCTATCCCTATTTAACCTTAGGCTAAAATTCGCAGTCAAACTGGCATCAATCCATCTGATACATCGATGTATTCAATGTAATACGGAATACGGCAGCACCAAAAAAGATTAAGAGAAGATATTGACTCTCAGTAGATAGGAATATTACTTCTATCCAATGAGAAGAACAATAAAAAAAAACTCCATAGAAAGGAACTGCGCTCTGCGTCTTATAATTCCTTCCATAGGCAAAACGGGAGAGTGTGGCGTATGAAGCGATTCTGCCAGTAGCGAATCTCCGATTACATCTACTAACTACATCAATATATCCAATCCATTGACCCAATCTAACAATGACACAAATAACCTAAGATTACCCTCCCCTAATATAACTTTACAAATCTATACAGCCATTCACGCCCGACTTAAGTTTAACATTTATATAATTAATTTAACGAAAAACAAAAAAAATCATGATAAAAACTTAAAGAATAAAAAAATAAATAAATGGAAATGATTTTACATAAATAAGAAAAAAATACATCAAATAACACTATTAATAAAGAATTTAGTTTGGTCAGATAGGATTCTATTGCATTATTTACTAAAAAGTTTTAAAATTTAGAGTTCTTATTGTTTCAAGTGAATATAAAGTTCTTACGATTTTTAAAACGTCCAATTTTATCCGTTGCTTGCCATGAACGTAAATTCCCACGCCATCCTAAGATTGATATTCTGTTGGCCGATTTATTTATCCATCCGGAGGTTTTTGTTTTAATTGGTTTTCAATGTAGAAAAACGATAGTTCATTTCTCTTTCTTTCTTTAACAGCTGACAGAATTGACAGTGCGTCTGTCAATTCCATCACCTCCAACTCCATAGTACTACATATAGTCACATCGTAATAATCAATAATCAATCACTAATTAATAATTTCCAAATTTTCCTTTTATACGTATTCGAAGGATTGACTTAACATTACGTCATCGATGTGATGATCCTTTTCGTTGAGGTCCGATTTCCCAATGGATTTATTTCATTTGCTAAAAGTTTCTATTGTTTTCCTATCTGACCTATGTTTTTACCTTTAAATGCCCAAGGCTGGTTTACATTTGACTAATTAAATTTATCATTTCCATTTCTGATTAATTAACCTGTTTTCCAAATCAAAGATATATTTAAAGATAAATTTAAAGATATAATTTTATTTCCAAATCTTTTTAAAATTTAGTTTTAAAATACTTTTTCTTTAATAAAGTTTTATTTTAATAATTTTTCATTATCTGTGCGATTTAATATATAAGAGTTTAAGATGATATTTAATTTCAATTTTTAATTCTTAAAGAAAATTTTTAAATGCGAACTTCTGTGCTCGTTACAGGATATATGTTTTATCTAATTTAATTGACTTTTTCAATGTAATTTCTTTTTTCAGTAATATTTCAACAATTGTTTTTATCTCTCTTATAATACATTTTACAGACTTAAACCTGCATTTATATATGTAATATATGCAGATTCGAACTCAGACTTTCACATGACCCACTACTCTCAGTGCCATCTCATATTGCTGACCCACCTGATAACACACATGATGAAAAGATAAATAATCACCAATATACATATTTGATGCTAAAACAGCAAGTTGGAATAGTTTGATTGGCTATCTTAATATAAAGCTAAGCACTGATTATATATATGTGTGAGGATAGTAATTTAGATCAACTGACGATTGCTGGTTAGCATGAAATACATATATTGGTGATTACTTATCTTTTCAACATGTGTGTGATCAGGTGGGTTACAAATATGAAATGGCACTGAGCATAGTGGGTCGTGTGTAAGTCTGAGTTTGAATCCCACATATATTACATATATAAATGCAGGTTTAAGCCTGTACAATGTATTAATTTATATAAATAGTATGTAAAAGGTCTGCCAATCCCTCACATATCTACATATAAATGCATTATTCTCCTGTACATGAGGGTCAAAATGACTAATATGTCAACATGGGTAGGATGACAATCTTAGCACTAACAAGGGCTTTGAACATTTCACCATCAGATTTTCAATGAAATGGAAAGGTTGAAAAGTTTTGAGTTGGAATAATTTGAAGCCTGTCCATTGAAGTATGAAGATTGGATATCTTAATATAAAGCTGAGCACTGATTATAAATGTGTGAGGATAGTAATCTAGACTAACTGATGATTGCTGGTTTAGCATGAAATACATATATTGGTGATTATTTATCTTTTCAACATGTGTGTGATCAGGTGAGTCACTGAGAGTAGTGGGTCATGTGAAAGTCTGAGTTCGAATCCCGCATATATCTCTCTTGTAGTAAAATATGACTTTTTTAATTATCTTATCTCTTATGATCCAATTCAATATCTTAATTATTGATTTATTATCATATGTGTTTATAGATTTACTTCAATTATTAATTCTTACAATATCTCTAATATAAAGTTTGTTCTTTTTTATTTATTTCATAATATATTCCATTCATTAACTTTGTAATGTATTTTTTTAATTATAAAATAAAAAATGCTTATAATATTATATTATTGAATTTAGATAATGATGTAACAACAAATGCATCTCTGTGTATAAGTTTAGATTCTTTTAAAATAAATAATTGTTTAAAAGAATTTTATTTCCAGATTTTGTTAAAAAATAGATTCAGTATACACATAACTTATTTAAGCAGCACTAAAATGTTTCTTGTCCAATTTTATATAGTGAAAAAAAGGACATTATTATTAATTTGATTAATAATTTGTTTAAAAAGATTTTTTTGCACCTTTGATTATCGCATGGACTAGCTAGAGAAGTAATTATATCGTCTTAAAATAAATAATAATCTTCAATAGTTTATTTTAATAGTTAATGTTATTTTTTATAATCTACTAGTTATGAACATTTAAAAAAATTGTTAATACTATGGTGATATATATTAAGACAAAAAATAATTCCAACTTATTCAGTTTATTAATATCAAAAAATATGGGTAAGTAGACATAGTAAATAACACTAAAAATATTAAATTAAAATATAAAATATATAGCCACATAAGTAGAAGTCAATAACAAAATTATAATGTCATATTAAAGCTACAATTAATAATTTAATGTAAAAAAGTGAAAACAGACTTTAAATGGCCCATTTAAGAGCAAAAACTTTCACAGAAATTTCTCACAGTAACTGAGAATATCTAGATATTTTAATGACCAATTTTAGAAGATTACCTGTGTTGACTATGAAACAATAGTTAGAATAAGTATTTCAAGTCTGTTAATAAAAATTCAAGTTAATTCAATTCAGTTTCATACAGTACAGTATTCTGATGTACTTATCCAAATTTTTATATTATATGAGTAAGTAAGCATTGGTTATTTTAGATAAATGCACATCTTACTGAAAACATTTATCAAAAGTGTTTTATGAATATTTAATAGTAAAGTCATATTCTATATAGATTGAACATTTAACATAGCATAAAATATTACACATTGGATAACAGAGAATTTTTTTTTAAATAAGAAGCTGATGGTAACTTGACAATGCCTGTAAAAGCCAACTATATTTTTGTTTAAAATTAACTTTCAGTAGTTGCATTAAATAAAATAAAAATGACCAGAATGAGATTCACACAAACTTAAAGTCATTATATTATAAATATTAAAAGTTAGTATTTTTGGGGCATTATAAAATGAAGTCTTACACTGAGTAATGAATGCATCAACATATCATAAGGACCCATAATGAAGGCTTCAACATATCAATAAGGATGAATAATGATTGCTTCAACATATCAATAAAGCCCTACCACCCTTCTCAATCTTTTAAGAAATGAAGCTTGAATATTTATTTATCGACCCTTATATAATCCTCAGGTCATTATGATTTAAATAAATGTTTGGATATGACAATTTGACAACCTGTTTAATTGCGTTTCACTCATTGCATTACACATATACTATGTTTATTAAATTTTAAGAAACTTTAAATAATTTCCCTTTACGAATGTGTTTAAACTCCAGGCCTTGTTTATAAAAGCTAATGAAAGTGAAATAACATTAAAAATAACACAAGAATCTCAAGAAGACTGATTTTATATCAATCTGAATGACTGATAGCAGTAAGTTAAAACTAATAACAATTATTTTATAGCTCTTAGCATAAGCAAAAAGTATAAAATGAATATTTTCAATACTAAATAAAAATAAAAAGTGTTGATTAGAAGATAATGTAGAATGTCTGTTTATTTATTGTTTTGCTACTTTTTTAAATTTATTAAAACTATTATATCAAACTCAAAAAGAACCTTTTAATTATAATTTTGGAACATTAATGTCAATTATCCAATATATATATATATATATAT